>JZKD02S2225815.1:12687-26716 GCA_000966675.3 Picea glauca
CCCCCCCCAAACTACCTCTCTAGCTACCTAACATTCCATCCCCCTTATGAAAGTGTTGTCCTCAACACTTGATGTACAACCATATACCAGGATCTCATGGATAAGTGTGGATCATAGTGCTGAAGTAGACTAGAGAACCAGGGTCCCATTGAGAAATGGAAGTTGTCATGTTGAAGTAGTCCAACCGCCATTATAAACCAAGGTACCATGTCCAATTGCTCATGTGAAATCCACACAAAAGATATCGGCACCCAATAAGCAATTGAAAATGATGCTCCCAATACTCGCACCTATCATGTGGATCTAAATAAAAATATCCATCCACATAGTGGGAAAGGGTCAAAGATGAATCTAAAAGGAATAATACCGTTGTAGAATATGCATGATGGACACTGGTAATCATAACTAGCTCTTGATGTGTCACATTGATGTTCTCTACAGAAGGTGGAGTAGAGTCATCAAATAGAATATGGAAGTGGTTGTCATCCCAGAAATGACAACTATCCATATACCAATCATCACAGTCGGCCTCAAAATCATACCAAACATATATTTCTTGATTATATTCATCCCTGGTGTCTGCCATAAGAAATATCTCTTGCATTTTATCCAATGAATCTTGAATACTACAAAAACTATCATTGAGGCCATATGCAAGGTCATGCAATCTGGCATGCAATGTGTCATACAATTGGGCTTTGAATGCTTCAATGATCTGTAGAATTTATTGGAGGGTTTGAGAGGAAATAGCCATTGGAAACACCACATAAAATATACCAAAAGAAATCTCTTAAAATAATTTATTCAATGGCATTGATCTGGTAACAATCTGAGCACCCTATAGATCGTTGCTCTGATGGTCGCCCAAGGTTTCTACTCTGACGCATTCCAGTAGTCGTGATGGAAGCCTCGGGAGGAGGGGAGCCGCCTCCCCTACCTCCTCCCTCAATTGAAGCCTCCTTCAGCAAGCTCCTTGTTGCCCAAGGTAAAAATCTTCCCCCAGCCACTTTGCCTAGCTTCGTTAAGAAGCTCGATTCGATCCCTGAGATTGAACTGCCTCCGGAACAGTCGATGCATGTAGCTATCTCTCTGTCCGATCAGGGATTGGTGGGTCAATTCATGGGCTTATGGCCATCAACTAGATCTACCGATAATTGGATCCAAAGGAACTGGCGTCCATTGATCCAGAACAACGTCACATGTTATGTGGTGGGAAGAGCGTTCTACATCTTCGAATTCATCTCAAAGGATGACAGAGATCTAATCTTCAGGAATGGCCCGTATTTTATGGGAACTCAAAGGCTATACTTGAACAGATGGACACCAAACTTCGAACCTGTGGTGGAAGTGCCCAAGGAAGTCTCAGTCTGGGTATGACTACCCAATCTCTCGATCCATTGTTGGAACCTTATCTCCCTCCAAACAATTGGAAATGGGCTAGGGCAGTATATTGACAGAGCCGACTCCAAAGATCAATACTCTTGTGCATGCATATACGTGGAAGTGGATCTAAAGGTTGGCTTCCCAGAGGCATTCAAGATAAAGGTTAGAGATTAGCAGCACTAGCAGAAACTGGACTACGAACAACTACCTTTCACATGCAGGGGATGCCATGAATATGGCCACTTTCAGAGAAACTATCCAAAAAATCCTAACCAAGAGAAAGAAGAAAGAGAAGGCTGGAAACATGCCAGATAGGGGGAAAAAATAGCCAATACTAAAGAAAAGTGAAATGCAAAGGCAACCGCAGTCCCGCCCAAGGAGCAGGAAGTTCGAACAGGGGGGCCCTCATCAAGAAACAGTTTCGTTGTGTTGAGAGAGCAAGAACAACCAGAGAAAGCGGCAGGGGAGGATCCAAAGGATGCCCCTCCCAATGAATCAGAAACGCAAGAAAATACCCCTCCGAGAGCACAAGAGCACCAATTGGATCAACCAGGGCTATAACAGCAAGAAGGGCATGGAAAGGTCACGGCAGATCAGGAAAGAAATCCAGACACATAATCAAGAGAGATGTCTATCGATAGTGACTCTACGAATGAAAGTGGCTCCATTGTCACACCCAAAAAAACAGGCAGAGGACAGAAATCCAAAAAGGAAGAAAGGGAAAAGGAAACCTACAAAGATGTCCTCAGTGGCTCACAACCAACAATCAAGCAACTAATCAATGTAAGAATGACAAGAACACAGGCTAAGGCTCATAAAGGATCCAAACCCCCCGCAAGTAAATCATGAAACTAACCTCTTGGAATTGTAGGGGTTTCAGTAGAAGAATAAAGGAAAAATCCCTCAAGGACATAATCAGAATGTCCAACCCCGAGAACCTTCTAATCTAGGAGACAAATATGGAGGAGCAACACTTCTTCCAAGCAAGTAAAGGCTTTTGGAAAAAAGGCCAAGGAATAACAGTTAGTGCAAGAGGCGCCTCAGGACGGCTGGGAACCCTCTGGGACACCGTGAAATATGATCTAATATCATCTGAAGCGTGCATGCATTGGGTTTTCACTAGTCTTTTACATAAAGAGATGGGTCGACTGGTAAGTCTCTTCAATCTCTATGTCGCGGTTTTATTTTCGGAAAAAAGAAACTGTTGGGATTTGATTAAAGAATTCCTAATCTCCAATTACCTAGAAAATATCATTATTGGGGGGGATCTCAATGTAACTCTTGTTGCAGATGAGAAAAAAGGTGGGTCCATTGTGAGAGACCCCGCTAGGGAATGGATAGAGGACATAATGTTAGACTGGGATTTGGAGGATACCAAACCCACCAGGGGAAAATTCACTTGGACAAACAAGAGAGTGGGACCAGGGCATATTGTTGCCAAACTAGACAGGTTCTTAGTCCAAATCTCCTTCTTAATCCTTAGTCTATCTCTCTCTTCAAAAATCATGCCGCATAGTGTGTTAGATCATAAACCAATCATGTTAGAGATCTCGTAGGACATAAATCTAGGGCCTATCCCATTCAGGTTTAGCCCGATCTGGCTTCAAGATAAGGGCTTCCAAGACCTGGTGGCCAAAATCTAAAACGAGAAGGTCAATGGATCCTCATTTTATGTTTGGGAAGAAAATCATAGAAATCTCAAGAAAGCGCTAAAATATTGGGCTAAAACCCAAAAGAATCCAATCCTTAAAAGGTGGGAAGCACAAAAAAATCTAAAAGACCACCAGTTAGAAATGGAAGGCCAAGAGACAACTCAGGAAATCTTCGTCCAAGAGGACCATCTCCAAAGGACATGGCACCAAGCCTGCAGAGAGGAGGAAAGGTATTGGCAACAGAAATCAAGAAGCCTCTAGCTGGAAGCTGGAGACAAAAACACCAGCTACTTCCACAAGCAAGCAGAAGCAAGAAATCATTTCAAGGCAGTCAACGAAATTCATGTTCAGGACCAAGTTATAACAGATTTTGAAGTCATAAAAAATGTTGCAATAGAAGCCTTCACAAGTATTTACACAAAGACTCAAACGACCCTCTTAGTCTCAAACTCATATCCGCTCTCCCTAGTGTCCGCCATTATCCAAGAGGATGCCAACCTCAAGTTGTTAGCCCAAGTAAACCTACAAGAAATCAAGGAGGCTCTAGACCAGATGAATCTGAATAAAGCGTCAGGCCTAGATGGCTACACGGCCAGATTCTACCAAAATTGTTGGGATATAATAAAAACAGATCTTCTAAAAATGGTCTAGAAATCTCAGAGATGTAGCAAGATAGGAGGGGGAACAAATTCTTCCTTCCTATCACTCATTCTGAAAGAAAAGGGAGCAATAAATTTTGGAAGATTTCGGCCAATCTCTCTATGCAACACGGGTTACAAATTAATCACAAAAATTATAGCCAAAAGACTAAAACAAATCCTCCCTGATATCATCCCGGAAAACCAAGGCGGGTTCATCAAAGGTAGACATATAGTGGACAACATCATCCTGGTTCAGGAAGCGCTACACTCAAGCATTCAAAGAAAATACAAAGGTATGATTATAAAGCTTGATTTCGCAAACACGTTTGACAGAGTTAGGCATAAATTCTTGTTTCAAGTCATGGAAAACTTTGGTTTTGCTATAGCCTTTATCAACTGGATAAAATCTTGCATTTGATCCCCCTCGATCGCCCCTCTAGTAAATGGTCGAGCAACAAAGTTCTTTCAAGCTTCGAGGGGCCTTCGGCAAGGTTGCCCCCTCTCCCCGCTTCTCTATGTTATTCAAGCCTTCGTACTCATCTTTCATCTCAATCATTGCCAGCTCCATAACAATCTCCTGGGCCTGAGAATAGCCCAGGGGTAAAAGGCATCAACCACACCCAATTCATGAATGATACCTTACTTCTGGGAGGAGCAAGTGCTCAAACAGCTAGGAACTTCAAAGCTGAGCTAGAAACTTACAATGATATCTTAGGAAGTGAAATAAGCCTGCCCAAAAGCAAAATCTATGGATGGAACACCTCTCCAAGGGAAATGTTGGAGATCTCAAGAATCCTGGGAATGGAAAGCTTCACCAACTGGGACTCATTTAAGTACTTGGGAGTGTCAATATTCAGGACCAAGCCAAAGGCTTCTCAATGGCTTCCTCTTATAGACAAATTAAAAGAAATAATTAACTCTTGGGGAGCGAATTGGTTAAACCTCACTGGTAAATTTTTTCTCATAAAAGCAGTATTAGCAAGCATTATGATCTATCAAAGCTCATTGTTGCTAGCCCCATCCACCATGATTCAGAAAATAGATGCTCTATTTAGACGGTTCCTATGGGAAGGAGGAAAGGAAAACGGAAGGAAGTTGCATCTAATAATTTGGGTGAAAGTAGCCAAGCCAAATTTAGAAGGCGACCTCAAATTCAAAGACATCAGCGCCCAAAACTTTGCACTTGGAGCCAAGCTGCTATGGAACCTCATTTCGGGGAAACTCACTTGGAGAAAAAAAGCAATCTGGAAGAAGTACTTCCATGGCCCGAGAATAAAATGCCTAGATCGACTCACAAACATGGCAAAAGGATCACCTATTTTCAACCTGTGTTTAAAAGCTTTGAGGCTCTTCAAGCCTAACCTCACCTAGATACCAAGGAACGTAAAGAAAATTAATATTTGGGAAGACTTAGTTCTGGGAGACCCACCTTTAAGTTTGATGGAAGGATTATATCAACTCAAATCCTGGATGTGATCCCAAGAACTAAACAATCTTTGGGATATCTCGGTCTGGAGTGAAGGCGGGGACAAAACTTGTATCGGGTGGGAAGCAAACAACAGGCCTCAAGAGCTTGAAGAGGAATGGAACACATTGATGGGCTATCTGCAAGGGAAATCCCTTATAAAAGCAATAAAAAAAGACAAGAGGGGTTGGGGATCGCTCTCTGGATCCTACACAATAGCAGCAGGGTATAAAAGCCTTACAGTTGTCCCTCATGTCCCCCCCAGATCCTACAATCTGGAAATCCATCTGGACTTCCAAGTCCATCCCGAAGATCTATATGTTTGTATGGACCCTAGCCCATAGAATCATTTTAACTAGAAAAACTCTGCGAATGAGAGGGTGGGAAGGCCCAACCAGATGTCCACTCTGCACACAAGAAGAGGAAACATCAGACCACTTTCTCTTGCAATGCACGTACGCCAAAGAGGTCTGGAAATTGTCCCTTGGACTGAATTCGGGAAGAATCGATCTACCCCAAGAGACCAACGCTATGATCTGAAACTGGAGATCTCTATGTCCATTCCAGGTCAAGAAAAAAGCACAGCTATCCACCCTTTGGAGAACGCTTCCAAAATTCATCATATGGAAGATTTGGCTTGAGCGAAACAACAGACTTTTCAGTAAGATAAAGTCTACAACTAAGATAAAGGCCCTTTTTGGTGAAAGTTCCCCTTACCTATGCAAAGTAAAGAACTCGAGAGGCCTACAACCGGAAGAGAAGCAATGGATTAACAGCCTCAATCTCAAGGATCAACCACAACAAACAGGCAGTGAGTCAAGACATGAAAATTGGGAAATTTGGCTAAAAGAAGAGGAATTCGAGGAATGGAAGAGACAAAGAAGAACACATATATTGTTCTTTGACGGGGCCTCCAAAGGAATCCCTGGAGCAGCAGGCAGAGGAGGGGTCCTCTGGAACCCAAATGAACAACTAGAACTATCCTTCGCCTAGGGGTTAGGAGAAGAAACAAACAACAGAGCAGAAGCTCTAGCTCTTTGGAAAGGATTGAACCAGGCTATAACTAAAAATGTCAAAGACTTAGTTATTCTAGGGGACTCCAAAATAATAATGTAAGCTCTGCTTCTCCATAGCACGATCAAGCAAGAAAAACTCCAACACATCCTTGAGAAAATCCAACTACTATTGAAAAGGTTGAGAACTTATCAATTGTTCCATGTTCTCTTAAACCTGAACGCACAAGCAGATGTAGAAGCCAACAGAGGCTCCATCTCAAGCATAGGAAACCTCCAAGTCAATGGAATCAACTCTGTTGTGGCAATCCCGTAAAACCTGGGAAGGCATGAGGGGGTTGTTGTTGGTCATAATGGAAAATGAAAACACAAGAACATGTGTTGGCGAAGAAAAGAAGACAGGGAGACTTCAACGGAAAGGAAATATCACAAGCCCTGAGATAGGACAGACAGCGACAAGATCGGCACTAGGAATGGGGGCAAAGGCAACCAATTGGGCGTTGAAGGAGAAGAGAAGGACAAAGACCCCTCACGAGCCCCACAACTTGTGTAATATCGATCTATTCGGCTGGATACACCAAATCGCTCAGAAGAAAACAGGTCGGAATGGTTGAGCCCGTGGAAAATCAAAGGCCCCGAAGGAGTCGCGCCATCCCCTGTGCACATCAGTAAAGGGAAATCGCTCATGCAGAGCCAAAGAAATGAAATTAAAGGGTAAATGCCCACACAAAGGAAGGGAGGCAAGCAAAGAGAAGCAGAAATGGAATCAAGCTCAAGGAGCAAACCGTCTTGATTTTGCACAAAGAGGATTAAAAACGTTGTGCAAAATCAAGACAACTTCCTTCAGAACCTTGATGTTGAGGCAGGACGAAGACTCGAAATTCTAGATGCAGATATCACGAAGACCAAAAACATTTTTACAGAAGCAATGGACCAGGTTCAACATGAGCACAACAACCCAAAGAAGGAGTTTGGAACACGAGTTCTCAAGCTAGAGACCCAAATGGCAAAGTTGACCCTAGACTAGCAACTTGAACGTGGTCTGCCCAAGAAGGAGGCTCCAAGGAATTTTGGCCAGTAAAGATGCGCCCAAGAAAGATCTCATCAAATAATTCTATGAAGTAGGCATTTTGTATAGAAGCCTCCACATATAGCNAAGCCTCCGTACTCATCTTTCATCTCAATCATTGCCAGCTCCATAACAATCTCCTGGGCCTGAGAATAGCCCAGGGGTAAAAGGCATCAACCACACCCAATTCACGAATGATACCTTACTTCTGGGAGGAGCAAGTGCTCAAACAGCTAGGAACTTCAAAGCTGAGCTAGAAACTTACAATGATATCTTAGGAAGTGAAATAAGCCTGCCCAAAAGCAAGATCTATGGATGGAACACCTCTCCAAGGGAAATGTTGGAGATCTCAAGAATCCTGGGAATGGAAAGCTTCACCAACTGGGACTCATTGAAGTACTTGGGAGTGTCAATATTCAGGACCAAGCCAAAGGCTTCTCAATGGCTCCCTCTTATAGACAAATTAAAAGAAATAATTAACTCTTGGGGAGTGAATTGGTTAAACCTCACTGGTAAAAATTTTCTCATAAAAGCAGTATTAGCAAGCATTATGATCTATCAAAGCTCATTGTTGCTAGCCCCAGCCACCATGATTCAGAAAATAGATGCTCTATTTAGACGGTTCCTATGGGAAGGAGGAAAGGAAAACGGAAGGAAGTTGCATCTAATAATTTGGGTGAAAGTAGCCAAGCCAAATTTAGAAGGCGACCTCAAATTCAAAGACATCAGCGCCCAAAACTTTGCACTTGGAGCCAAGCTGCTATGGAACCTCATTTCGGGGAAACTCACTTGGAGAAAAAAAGCAATCTGGAAGAAGTACTTCCATGGCCCGAGAATAAAATGCCTAGATCGACTCACAAACATGGCAAAAGGATCACCTATTTTCAACCTGTGTTTAAAAGCTTTGAGGCTCTTCAAGCCTAACCTCACCTAGATACCAAGGAACGTAAAGAAAATTAATATTTGGGAAGACTTAGTTCTGGGAGACCCACCTTTAAGTTTGATGGAAGGATTATATCAACTCAAATCCTGGATGTGATCCCAAGAACTAAACAATCTTTGGGATATCTCGGTCTGGAGTGAAGGCGGGGACAAAACTTGTATCGGGTGGGAAGCAAACAACAGGCCTCAAGAGCTTGAAGAGGAATGGAACACATTGATGGGCTATCTGCAAGGGAAATCCCTTATAAAAGCAATAAAAAAAGACAAGAGGGGTTGGGGATCGCTCTCTGGATCCTACACAATAGCAGCAGGGTATAAAAGCCTTACAGTTGTCCCTCATGTCCCCCCCAGATCCTACAATCTGGAAATCCATCTGGACTTCCAAGTCCATCCCGAAGATCTATATGTTTGTATGGACCCTAGCCCATAGAATCATTTTAACTAGAAAAACTCTGCGAATGAGAGGGTGGGAAGGCCCAACCAGATGTCCACTCTGCACACAAGAAGAGGAAACATCAGACCACTTTCTCTTGCAATGCACGTACGCCAAAGAGGTCTGGAAATTGTCCCTTGGACTGAATTCGGGAAGAATCGATCTACCCCAAGAGACCAACGCTATGATCTGAAACTGGAGATCTCTATGTCCATTCCAGGTCAAGAAAAAAGCACAGCTATCCACCCTTTGGAGAACGCTTCCAAAATTCATCATATGGAAGATTTGGCTTGAGCGAAACAACAGACTTTTCAGTAAGATAAAGTCTACAACTAAGATAAAGGCCCTTTTTGGTGAAAGTTCCCCTTACCTATGCAAAGTAAAGAACTCGAGAGGCCTACAACCGGAAGAGAAGCAATGGATTAACAGCCTCAATCTCAAGGATCAACCACAACAAACAGGCAGTGAGTCAAGACATGAAAATTGGGAAATTTGGCTAAAAGAAGAGGAATTCGAGGAATGGAAGAGACAAAGAAGAACACATATATTGTTCTTTGACGGGGCCTCCAAAGGAATCCCTGGAGCAGCAGGCAGAGGAGGGGTCCTCTGGAACCCAAATGAACAACTAGAACTATCCTTCGCCTAGGGGTTAGGAGAAGAAACAAACAACAGAGCAGAAGCTCTAGCTCTTTGGAAAGGATTGAACCAGGCTATAACTAAAAATGTCAAAGACTTAGTTATTCTAGGGGACTCCAAAATAATAATGTAAGCTCTGCTTCTCCATAGCACGATCAAGCAAGAAAAACTCCAACACATCCTTGAGAAAATCCAACTACTATTGAAAAGGTTGAGAACTTATCAATTGTTCCATGTTCTCTTAAACCTGAACGCACAAGCAGATGTAGAAGCCAACAGAGGCTCCATCTCAAGCATAGGAAACCTCCAAGTCAATGGAATCAACTCTGTTGTGGCAATCCCGTAAAACCTGGGAAGGCATGAGGGGGTTGTTGTTGGTCATAATGGAAAATGAAAACACAAGAACATGTGTTGGCGAAGAAAAGAAGACAGGGAGACTTCAACGGAAAGGAAATATCACAAGCCCTGAGATAGGACAGACAGCGACAAGATCGGCACTAGGAATGGGGGCAAAGGCAACCAATTGGGCGTTGAAGGAGAAGAGAAGGACAAAGACCCCTCACGAGCCCCACAACTTGTGTAATATCGATCTATTCGGCTGGATACACCAAATCGCTCAGAAGAAAACAGGTCGGAATGGTTGAGCCCGTGGAAAATCAAAGGCCCCGAAGGAGTCGCGCCATCCCCTGTGCACATCAGTAAAGGGAAATCGCTCATGCAGAGCCAAAGAAATGAAATTAAAGGGTAAATGCCCACACAAAGGAAGGGAGGCAAGCAAAGAGAAGCAGAAATGGAATCAAGCTCAAGGAGCAAACCGTCTTGATTTTGCACAAAGAGGATTAAAAACGTTGTGCAAAATCAAGACAACTTCCTTCAGAACCTTGATGTTGAGGCAGGACGAAGACTCGAAATTCTAGATGCAGATATCACGAAGACCAAAAACATTTTTACAGAAGCAATGGACCAGGTTCAACATGAGCACAACAACCCAAAGAAGGAGTTTGGAACACGAGTTCTCAAGCTAGAGACCCAAATGGCAAAGTTGACCCTAGACTAGCAACTTGAACGTGGTCTGCCCAAGAAGGAGGCTCCAAGGAATTTTGGCCAGTAAAGATGCGCCCAAGAAAGATCTCATCAAATAATTCTATGAAGTAGGCATTTTGTATAGAAGCCTCCACATATAGCRAGCTTAAARCTTTAGTTAGTTTACTAGTTCTAAGAAATTGTAACCAAGAAGGCGGTTAGAGCCTCCTGATCTTGTCACAGTTCAGTTGACTTTGTAACGATTCAGTTGTAACAGTTCTAGTGGCTTTGTCACTAATCTCTAATATAAATACCCGTTATCCATTTTTTTCAAAAAAAAAAAAAAAAAGAATCTGAGCACCCTATGAAAAGTTATGAACTCTGCAGTCTCGCCGCCGTCACGAAAAATCCCAAAAAATAGTTGATTTTAAATCAGCTATATCTTCACTTCCAGAGATTCGATTTGGACGAATTTTTTTTTAAATTGGGAGAAATTGTGAGAGGAACTCAGATATGCAATTTGTTTTGAAAAAATCATCCTCAAATGCTACAAAAATCAAAAAAATCACGCGGTCGTCTGCGAAAAAAAAAAAAACCTGAAAATTATAGATTTTAAAGTTCAAATAACTTGACTTCTCGGACTCTATTTTAGACGATTTTTTTTTTTTAAATTGGGTGTTTTTCTGAGAGGAAATCAGATATACAACCATTTTTTTCAAATTTTGCACCAAAACCTACATAAATCATCCAGAATGTCGCAGCCCCTCTTTTTTTCCGAAAAAATAAATCTAAAAAAAAAAAAAAAAAATCCCACACTTACTGCCAAGGAAAGTGCTCTAATACCACTTTTTAAGTACCAATGAATGAATACTAAAAGCATCACAACAAATATACAATAACAATAATAAAAATCTCATTTATTATTATCAAACCCTTAAGGTAGGGCAATACCATACAATGGATCTTATTATGGAAGAGATCGTCTCCTGTTCACTTGCCTCTTAGAGGGGGCTTCCCCCTAATGAGTTTCACCCCCACATACAATATTTCTTTTCATATCTCATTACATTGCTTGAACCCCTTTATATAGTTCTACCATCACCTAAGAACATTCTAGAGGAGGAATCTTCTAGAAATAGAACCTTCTAAGAAGTCCTCTTACATTTATTATATCTAACTACCCATTTATTATATCTAAATGTCATAGTGGACCTTATTTAATAATATAGTGGACCTAGTCCACCTTACATTGAATGGCCTCCACTATTATCATTATGGGCCCTCTGGGGCCCCCCACTACATCTCTAGCTACCCAACATTTGGTTTCAGAAATAACCTCGCTCTGATACCAAATAAAGTAGAAATAACCACCACCACTTCAGAAATAACCTCTCTCTGATACCAATTGTTAATATATCTGAAGATAAATCTCAAAATAGATCCACAATATCATCAAGAATAATGCAAAACATTCATCATAACATGAACACTAGAAATAGAGAAAACCCTTGAGGTAGGGTAACACCATATATTATTCCTTATGGAAGGAATGCACTCCTCAAGCAACACTAGCTTGTTACAATGACAATATTCTTCACTATGTTTCATTACATTGATTACGCTTCTTTATATAGCTCTCTCTATCTCCTAGGAACCTTCTAAAGAGTTTTCTCACATTTATTACATCTAACTACTATAGTGGTCATTTATTAATATAGTGGACCTAGTCCACCTTACATTGAATGACCACATTCTCATATATTAAATGACTTCCACTAATAATACATAAAAACATTCCCATTGGGTACCTCCCTAGTGGTAAGAACCAAATACTTGCATACAAAAACACCACAAAAATTCAGAGAACAATATAGAAGAACCACACTTTATTATATCAAACCCTTGAGGTAGGGAAACACCATACAATGGATCTTATTATGGAAGGGATCCTCTATTGTTCACTTGCCTCTTCGAGGGGGATTCCTCCTATTGAGCTACCACTCCAAATACAATACTTCTCTTAATATCTCATTGCATTACTTGAACCCATTTATATAGTGCTA
Source organism: Picea glauca (assembly GCA_000966675.3). Classification (NCBI taxonomy): domain Eukaryota; kingdom Viridiplantae; phylum Streptophyta; class Pinopsida; order Pinales; family Pinaceae; genus Picea; species Picea glauca. Next base: position 25,008 of record JZKD02S2225815.1, read on the forward strand.
CCATGACCTAAGAACATTCTAGAGGAGGAATCTTCTAGAAGTAGAATCTTCTAGACGTAGAACCTTCTAAGAAGTCCTCTTACATTTATTATATATAACTACCCATTTATTATATCTAACTATCATAGTGGGTCTTATTTAATAATATAGTGGACCTAGTCCATCTTACATTGAATGGCCTCCACTAATATCATTATGGGCCCTCTGGGGGGGGGCACTACCTCTCTAGCTCCTAACATTCCATCCCCCTTATGAAAGTGTTGTCCTCAACGTTGGATGTACAACCATATACCAGGGTCTGATGGATAAGTGTGGACCATAGTGCTAAAGTAGACTAGAGAACCAGGTTCCTGTGGATAAGTGTGGACCATAGTGATGAAGTAGACTAGAGAACCAGGGTCCCATTGAGAAATGGAAGCCACCATGTTGAAGTAGTCCAACCGCCATTATAAACCAGGGTCCCATGTCCAATTGTTCATGTGAACTCCACACGAAATATATCGGCACCCAATAAGCAACTGAAAATGATGCTCCTAATACTGACACCTATCATGTGGATCCAAATAAGAATATTCATCCACATAGTGGAAAAGGGTCAAAACTGAATCTTTAAGGAACAATATCATTGTATAATATCCATGTTGGACACTGGTAATCATAACTAGCTCTTGATGTGTCACATTGATGTGCTCTACAGAAGGTGGAGCAGATTCATCAAATAAAATATGGAAATGGTTGTCATCCCAGAAATGACAACTATCCATATACTAATCATCACAATTGACCTCAAAATCATACCAAGCATATATTTCTTGATTATATTCATCCCTGATGTTTGCCATAAGAAATCTCTCCTACATGTTATCCAATGAATATTTAATACTACGAAAACTATCATTGATTCCATCTACAAGGTCATGCAATGTGTCATACAATTGGGATTTGAATGCTTCAGTGATCGGTAGAATTTCTTCAAGGGTTCGAGAGGAAATAGCCATTGGAAACACCACATAAAATACACCAAAATAAATCTCTTAAAATAATTTATTCAATGGCATTGATTTGCTAACAATTTGAGCACCCTATGAATCCCCACGAAGAAGGTTTCACGGAGCTAAAATGATGGATGCTAGGCACAAGCAAGCGCACCCTGTATGACATCTTAGCCTTGAACGAAAATGGCAGCTGGAGGGACTGGAACATGGGGTGTGTTCCATAGCACCTGGTAATTCAGGCTCACCGCTTGACCTCTCTTCTAAAAGGGGCATCCCCCATCCTCAAAACCTCGCTAGAAAGTAGGGGTTGGGGGGACAAAGGGTACTCAGTTAAAGAAGGCTATAACAAGTTCCTCGATGCCACGAGAGAACATCAAAACTCAGCAAAATGGAATAATGTCTGGAATCAGGACTCCCTCCCCAAAATCAACTTCTTCACCTGGACCCTAGAGCATGAGAAAATCTTAACAGGGGAAAACCTCATGAAAAGAGGCTTCCATGGCACCTTCAACTATCCACTTTGTCAAAATAGTCAAGAAAACATTCATCATTTATTTTGGAACTGCCCTTTTTCGAGAATGATTTGGAATTTAGCCTTCGGGGTACTTGCTAGAAATATAAGATGGCCATCAACTCCCCATCCCAGCCTGGGAAATTGGGACAAGTACTACTGGGGATCCTTCAAGGACAAGCCATTCCTGAAATGAATTTGGA
>JZKD02S2225826.1:0-13443 GCA_000966675.3 Picea glauca
TTATACTATATCCAAATTAGTGAAAAGAAGTCCAAAATAAACAAGTGAAGCACTTGGAAGTTTTTAGAACAAAAATGGCAGAAGTTTGAAAGTGTGCAAGAGAAAAATATAAAAACTACTAATAAATAATAATGTACCAAGGATCATGGTAAACTTGGATAGCTATGAGCCTTTCACAATTTGATAAGAGATGATAATTCAAAAAGGTGATAAACACAATTCTTTTATCAACCAAAGTCATAACCAAACCTAAAAGACTTTAAGGAAAAGCTATGAATCAAGAATATAAGGAAAACTGAGCTTAAATTTCACCCAAGAAGGAGACCAACACTCCTTTAAGAGGGCAGACAGGGAATTGAATAGAGATCAATGCTCCTCAAGAGACTGAAAGAGGGCATTGATTAGGATTTTGAACACTCTATGGGCCACTATAGGGGAGTCTTGAAGCCTAGTAGTGGTTAAAAAAACATTAAATTTTTCCCATATTAACCAAATATCAAGCTACTGACTTTGTACACTTCCTAGTGAAGATGAGGGAAAAGGAAGGGTTCAAATAATAAGCAAATAACCTTAAATTTCAAGTAAGCAACAAAATTCAAGAGAACTGGAAAATGAGGAAAACATCAATGTTCTTCCCCAGTATGGTCACCATTATTTTGCTGTGGTGAATTCCTCCTATGGAAAGGTGAAATCCCCCTTGGATTGGTTTTCCCAAGTTCCCCTCGCCTAATCTCTTTTTTATGGAAATATTCTTCTGCGAACATGTGAATTTTCACCTGGATTACAGACCCCTATTCCATGATAGAAAATTACATTTGAACACCACCATTCCTATAAATTCATTTTGTCCATCAAATAAGAGAGAAGGAGGGGAAGTATGATGTACCATGTTTATGATGTTTTTCCAAGCCACTGTAATCCATGAGCTCAATCTGAATCTCAGTGAAAATCAGTACCTGCAATGGACAGAAAGAAACAAATGACTATCTCCTACTCTAATGGATTAGACAAAATCAACTCATTTATGCAAATTAAGACAACCATAGACAATCACTTGTAAACATACACTTGAAGGAAATAGGCCAAGTATATTAATGAGAAATTATAAGGGAAAACTTACAATATTCAGATGGTGTTGTAGTATTCTCTCCAATTCCTCTTCCTCCAACCCTTGCTCAAAAGATCCACAATCAAACTAACAATGTTTTGTTGATTTTTCCCCCCTATTCACCATGGAAATGCCTCTATTTATAAGCTTTAAGAGGCTTAACCACCTTGAGTATTTTTGGAATTGGTTGAGGATATGGCTCCATTAGTTGTGATTTTTTCCTTAGATGCATCCATGGAGTCATATTCAAGACAAACTAACCCAACCCATCCATAGTTGTCTTTTAGAAGAAAGTGGGATTTCCTCCAAGATTCCCTCAACCAAAACAATGCTCCCTTGAAGTGGACAATAGAGCACTGTAGCACCCCATTAATATGGTCAAGGAGATCTAGGGATCCTTATATATGAGAAGGGGAGAGTTGATATTCCAAAATATCAAAATGATGAGTAATTTTCTAGGTAAAGAACTTGTTTCGACTATCAGATGATGGGGCTTCTTCGTCTAACATGTTTTAGGGGTTGTAGCAAGTTTTTTTATGTTTTCATTCAAGATGTGACACTTAGGAAAAGTGAATGTGACACTTGTGACACTTACAACACTTGCAATAATAAAAGTGTGAAACTTGAGACACTTATGATACAAAGTCGAAGCAGATAATTTTGACGTGTAACATATTGCTCCCCAAAGTGTGAATCCAAAAGAGGAATGTTAATGGATGAAACACTTTGTAGATTCTTTGAAGCAAGGGTATAGTGTTGGAGAACCTAGTAGAAGCTGCAAACAACCATCAAACCATCAAATAATATTAATATATGTTCCATCCCTGAGGCAGGAATACCTATGCTTGGAATACAAGTGACTCAAAGAACAGTCACCAACAAATACACTGTAGATCCATGCTGATATTGACTCAGGGGAAGGCCACCAAAGACACAATGTGGATCCATCCCTCTATGACATGAATTGATTGTAGCAATGAAATAATACACAGTGGAGCTACGATGTGATAAGAACATATACACAAACTAATACAAAGTGGATCTATGTTAAAACATATATATTAGTTGAATGATATCCATTGCAACCTGGGTAAAGTGTATATGTAGATGAATAATCAACCTAGGGTATTCGTCTCGATCCTATAACAGTATGATTGTGTCTATGTGAATAGATGATTTGATGTTGAACATGGATGAAACTACATGATTACCAGTCATTGAGGTATACCATTAACAAGCGTGGGAGAATCACCATTAAAGTCAATGACTCTCAAGGTACTTTAAGTACAATCCAACGAATGTGAATAATGAGATGAACTTGAGCATTCATGGAATCAATCGGTCAAGGATCATTGATGTATACCCACTTTCAAATGTGAGGAGGCCTTTCATTGAGCCATGTAGGTCCCAAGGTACTTATGTGTTCCTAATTCTATTTCCTGAACACTTTGTTGAAATCGACAGGAAATGACTCGTCGAAGGAGGGAATTGATGTATCCCCCATCAATCGACCTGAAACTTGTCATAGGAAAGTGATAAAAAATGGACTGACATGGGTACGGGAATTGGTAATATTGTATATGGCTTACTTTTAGGTTAATACTTCCCTTGAACACTGAGGCATGACATAAGACTTGGCAACATAGACTCAGAATGGACCAAAACATAACGTGCAAAGTATTGGGCATTCTTTGGATGGGACAAAGGAGTATAAAGACTCATAGGATTGGTTCAGTGTGGAGGAAAATGGTTATTCAAGTGTATGGTGAGGTGAAAACAAGTGTCGTGTTCAAGGGAGACCATAAGAGTTGCCTTAAAATATCTCAAGAAAATTGACCCACTTCCTTCAATTTTTCCCCCATCCAGATAGATGAGTACCTCTTTTTTGTTTAATGAACTCGAGGAGGATAACATGTGCTCGATATAACTCACCTTCAATAATCTCTTGTTCCTTTATTTAACAAACTATAATAAGTAAGGGTTTGTTCCCAGATAGGCCCTTCAATGTGTAGTTTTGTGATTCCAAAGAGGGAAAACTCGGTTATTTTTCATGTTTAGGGAGTTTGAAAATAACTTAAATAAAACTCCATGGTTGTCCTTCTTCATAATTTTAGTCTCTGAGGTCCAAAAAATTATAAAATAATATGATGGATAACTCTTCTAATAATGTTTGATTAGAGCATTCCTTTTTCATAATTAGTCTCACGAGGCCAAAAAAGAGATAAACTACCACTCGAAAGATGCCATTTCAAACCTTTTAACAAGTGTGAAAGGAATCAAGTTCACTTGGAAATATTTTCAAGTTTAGGGAGTTTGACAAGAGATTAAACGAGACTCCAAAGAGTTAATTTTTTGTATAGATTTTACAATTCCAAAAAATGAGATAAAAGTATACTCAGAAACCTATTCTCATGTTTTAATGAGCACGAGAAAGAACAAAGACTAATATTATTCTTGGAAAGAGTTACTATGTCACAATGGTGATGACCCTCGAATGAATATCAATCGTAGCAGTGTGTTTCTATAGAGGTATTTTTCCCCCAGTTTCTTGGGCATAAGATAGTGGCTTCTCTCCAACATGATGTCCATAGGCTGGAGATCTCCCTCCCAAGCATTATTTCCTCTGATGACTCTTCTTGTTTCCTCATTTAGGTGTCTTGTTACTAATGGAAACATTTTCAGTAGGTGGAGGAAAAGAAGGTTCAATTACTCAATCCAGAGTGAGAATCTATTCTAATGAAGGGGGGTCTATGTCATTTTTTAATGGCCTTGACATAAATGATGAAATATGATCGTAAATACCAGATACTACCCAAGGATCAAATAATTCTAAGGATTCTTGTACTTGAGTCAAAATCATGTTTAACATGGAAACCTGTGGGGTGGGAGGAGAAAGCAAAGGAAAAACCCCCATGAGTGAGGAATCCTTAAGGAGACCTACTCCTACACTCTAAAATCTATTATGTCCTAGAAAAGGGACATTATTCGTTGCATAATTATGGATATTTGGAGTTGTATAATCAATTTGGTCAACAACGATACTTTTTCCTTGATGGGGAAATCATAAGATATGAAGCACCGAAGATGTGATGGCAGTCATCACATAAAACCAACTACGACCAAGTAACAAAATATAATCCAGGGGTGCGTCGACCACTTTGATATTGACCAAAATGATCTTATCCTTTAACATCACAACGAAATATTTAAAGAGTCCATTAGGTTGGAAACCATGCCCATCAAACACTTTCAAGGTGGTAGGAGACTAGGAAAGTGTAGGAGAACCAAGGGCTCTCCAACAAGGAAAATATATGACATAGGTAGAAGATTCCTCACCCAAAACAGTGTGATGGATGTTTTTTCCAACAACCAAAACTTGAATTTGGAATGCTAAGTGGTTGCATATCCTCTCCTTAAAATAATCCAAATTAAACGTAATTAGGTTTGACTCCTCATGCTCCATGGATCCAATGGCTGACAATAGGGTTCTACATTGACTTGGGCAGTGTTGTAGTACTTTGAGGGTTGAAATAGCACAAGGTTCTTGTGCCAAATCTTCAACTATGTTGTATTTTTGGGCAGCATGGGAATTTGGATTAAATGTCACTTTTTGAATTATTCTCTTGGGTGGGTGCAACACTACATCATAAATTGGATTCTCAATATGAAGAGGATTGGAAGATGCATGAAGAGTGGAACTAGAGGGTTGATCAACAACCTTCCCTTTAGTATGATCACTTGGAGGAGTGTCATAGCTATTTTCATGAGTCATGACATTAACCATTTTAAACATGTAAACCTCGGAGGCCTTCATGGAAGCATCCCCATGGTAGGAATGACCTAGGTCACCTCCTTGTGGAGGTTTTGCAACCCGATGTTGTTGTTGAACCGGTTGGGAGGTACCCTTCAAAAATTTAGCGACAACCTCACTATGAGGGAAGTATTTCATGTATTGATCTTCCTCACAAATCATACAAGGAAATTTGGGATTCCTAGTCAGTTGAGTATCAATAGTCTTAGGATTATCCTGCTCGTTCGAAGGATTTTTGGATTTACCTCTATTTTTCCTTTTACCTCCTAGTTGCTAAGATGAAGTGGATTGGACCACATTCACCTTGTAGGTTTGAGCAAGAGTAGAAGTAGCTTTGGTGTTTAGAACAAAACTTGGTTCAAGAGTAGGTCTTGATAGATCATTCAATATACAAGGAGTGTGAGGGATCAGGTCATAAAGTGTGTCATACGGGGAGTAAACCAAGTCCAAATACTATGCATGGATGATATCCTTCTCTTCAGTAACAACATTTCCCATAGAAACATCATGGGAAATGGGAGGCAAGAGAAAATTTGTAAACTAATCCATGAGGATTTGGTCTAGAATTGGAGCCTTAATCAACCGTATCCATCATCTCCACTCATGAATATGATCAGAGATGTGGGTGGAAGAGGATTTTCGGAGAGTGGGAAAACATTTTGTACCAGTATTGTATTGTATAGGCAACTAAAAATGTGTCAGGAAATTCATGGAAAGATAATTAAAGTCGACAAAGGAGTTACGCATTAGTTCAATGTAGCATTTTTTTGCCTCACCTGTAAGTGTTCTCTGAAAAATTATAAGACAAATGGAATCGTCCATCAAAGAGTTGGAAGAAAACCATAACTGGAAATTCATAACATGATTGTTAGGATCTTCCCTGGGTTTTTTTTCAAATTTCAGGATGTCAGACGGTAATTTGGTAGGGATAGCGGGCCAAAATGGGGCATGAATGATGGGATCATTTGTTAAATGTGACATATCTAGAAAATCTAACGTAGCCAAGAATAGTAGTTGTTAGTTATTTTATTGATACCGATGATAACCATATTGTGTGGGAACACCAGTAGGACCATATATAGTTTGTTGCAAGATGAAAAAACTATATAGTCCTCCCATATACGGTGGTTTTTTGGGTTGTCCACCTATGTAAGGTGGTTGTCCGGTTTGTCCACCCATGTACTGTGGTGGAGAAGGTGGATCACATACATACTGAAATTGACCTGATGGTACCCCGATGTGATTTGGTTTTCCTGATGGGACTACCATATATTGTCATTGAAGGGACTGTTGCATCAGAATCATGGGATTGATGGATTGATAGGGAATAGTTCCTTGCGGAGGAATGCTTGTCGGATTGAGTTGATCCCACAAAGGATTCACAACTCCTGGATATTGATGTCCAGGATATAGGACAATGGTAGTAAGGATAGAAGGACTTGTAGGAGTGGCTTCCCCCCATGCTTGTTAATGTTGCAACCATGTAGGTTTCCCCTCAGTAAAAACTTTCTCAGCAACTGAAGATTTCCCCCCAGCTAAAGGTTGGCCTCTCATTGAAGATTTACCTCCAATGTAGGGAGTAATAATCTATGATGTGTGAAATGGAGGTTGAGTAACTTGTGTAACCTTGGTTTTGCGAACGACTTGATTTTTGGCCATTCGATCGATGGGATGACCAAGTAAGGCACTTGGTGTTTACATGTGTGGAAATAGTGAAGCAGGGATATGACCTGACCCATGTAAAAAGGGATATGAATGCACAAGTGGTTGATTTAGGGTTACCTGGGTCACTGATGTTTCTAGTAAAGAATAAGCACCAACAATATCAACTACGAGATTTGTGGAAAAGAATGAATTCCCAAGTCCTTCAGGAAAACAAAAAAATTAGTGGGTTCATGCCAAAAGATGTTGTAGTGGTGGAATCGAGTGGTCAATAGTAAGAAGAAAAGGCATAAAAATATCTATTATATGGTGGATCAGTGAGTGGTAGGCTAAGTGGATCACTAAAAAGAATATTCATGTAATATTCAAGGCTTTGTACGAAGGTTGTGACTGGTTCCTCGATGTGTTGGCCACTTCCAGCAACGACGCTCTCAGTTTCATAAGTGTGATCACTGCTTCGTAATAAAGATTTTTTTGAGGCTCCTGAATGTCAGTTTCCATACCTTGTATACTATGAAATCTTTGATCCTAAGGTCAGCTATGAAATTCAAAGAAACACACTCCTATGAAAAATAAAAAAAATTAACCAAGCAACAGTAGGCTCAAGGATCTTCTGAAAATAGGATATCAAGTCATCAGCAAAGAAGTGAGAAGCATTTACCCCAACCTCCACATAACATCCCTTATCGGTGCAAGAAATCCTCTCTTTCACGGGATCACACTCCAAGGGTACTAAGAGTGTGATACGACGTCTGCCTCGGGTATCGTAAGAATCACCCCATAGTCACCTATGTAGGTACCTATGAAAGGACACTAAGGATACCAACTCACAGTCAGCCTCTAAGTGGGTATAGTTGACAGTCGGGACCAAACGTATGGGCAGGATATCAAAGTCTGAAGGTCTTCAAGAGAACTAAAGAAAAGTGGACCGATAAGACTCCAGAGAACCCCGAACGGATTCAGATTTCATGAAGCACCAAAACCAAATGAAACTAGTGGTTTCTCAATAAAACTTCCAAATATATGCTCTTTCCACTATGATTGGTCAAAATTTGGAGGGTTAATCTTCGTTTATCTCTTGTGCAAGACCTGATGTTTATCCCCTATGTGAGAGGGGTTTCCCGGCTATGCTTATACGAAAATTGTATTTACACACTCTTTAGTGCTCTAAAGTCTATTTAGTAGTATTGGACAATTTACTCACTTCACCTAGTCCAAGGACCCTAATCCTATGCTAGTGTTGGTGTGTTAAAACCAAAAAATGTTCTAGTTGATTTTATTAGCATGTGGTTGATTTTAATGGATTTAAACTCAAAGGGTTCACATATATGAAATTGATGATGCATAAGAGACTTGACTCCAATAGAATTCAAAAGAATGATATGCAGTTCTTTCTTTTGATGAATTCTACGTATGGGAAGAAGAAGATTTATATTCTTCTTAATACAAGAAAGCACTAAAAAAAATGCAACTTTCAATTTATGGGATCAATATGATGCCAAACTACCAATCAAATGTTTCTGAAAACCAAAATGCACATGCAAAACTAGCTCTTTTTCCAAACATAAACATAAACAAACTACCTAATGAATGCAAAGTTTCTTCATTTGATTATGTATGCAAGGAGACATGCAAACTTTTCGCTTCTTAACTTTTTGATGAAAGAGATATAATTTTAATACAAATAACTATGAGGGAAAAACCAATCAAACAAATCACACTCAAGAATGATGAGAACTGGAAGAAAAAAAAGTGGGAGATAACTTGTTCAATCAAGAACTCAAAAATGCGAAAGCAATCAAAAAGTCATAATTTATAGCCTTCAATAATTGATTAAGAAATTAGAGACAAATAAATCAATAGTCTAGTGATCAACAATCTTTCCTGTGATTTCCTCTAATCAATCAGATAATCGAAAAAAGTTGCAAAAAAGGGAAACCAAATCTGAGAGAGAAAGGGTTGATTTTACAATCAAGAAAGAAATTAAAAAATAAATAAAGACTAAAATGAATGAAGGAAATCAATTTTATAATCAAAAAAGAGTCAAGGTCAAACAAAATAAGCTCCGAGCTAAAGAGGAATATCTAACGGCTAGACCCAACAAGAAAAATACCTGAAAATTTTCCTAGAAAAAGGAAACCAACACTCTGGTAACCAAGACACAAAAGCGCTATAGAACTCCCTAAAAGGATCCGGAGGAGCATTGATCAATAAGTAACACCCTGGTTTGAACTACATGGGAGGTCTAGTTTTGAATAAATTTTGAAAAAGACTCCAAAAGACCAATAACTCAGAAAATTTCAATACAAGGATCTATAAGACAACTAGCAAAGACAAGGAAGATGAAATATTTATATCAAATAAGAAAATATGATATAAGGATAGGAAAAAGTATCAGATGAATCAAGGGAAGAATAACTAAAAAATTTCTCCCTAGTGGAGTCACCAATTTATGTTACGAAAATATTCCCTTGCGGACAAGCAAATTTTCCCTTGGATTATAGACCCCTATACCAAGACAAAAAATTAAATTTGGACACTACCATTCCTATAAATTCATTTTTTCCATTGAAAAAGAGAGGAGGGGAAGTATGATGTACCTCGTTTATGACATTTTTCCAAGCCGCTCCAATATGCGAGCTCAATCTAACACCCAGTGAAAATTATTACCTACAATGGACAGCAAGAAACAAATGACTATCTCCTACTCTAATGGACTAGAAAAAATCAATTCATCTATACATATTAATACAATCATAGACAAGAACATGTAAACATACACTTGAAGGAAATAGGAAAAGTATATTAATGAGAACTTAGAAGGGAAAACTTACAATCTTCATATGGTGTTGCAACAGCCTCTCCAAGTCCTCCTCGTCCAACCCTTTCTCAAAAGATCCACAATAAAAATAACAATGTTTTGATGATTTTATCCCCCTTTTCACCATGGAAATGCCCCTATTTATAAGCTTTAAGAAGCTCAACCACATAAGGAATTTAAATCATTTTCCATTTGAGAACTAACTCCACAATCCAAGGAGAATATCATTCACCAGATCCACTAAATTGGGATATCCAAGATTTTTAGGGAGAAACTATGTAATATTATAGAAATAAAAAGTATGTATAACATAAATAAAATGCTAGAAATGGAACATGAATCAACAATATAACCAGAATAACACCACAATAATATTGATAACTATAAGAGTTTGGTCAATCGCCTAGACCTTCGAGACACGTGGAGTATGAGAGAACTGAAGGTGGATTTTTTCCATATACCACTTCAAAAGGAGTCATGCAGGTAGTTGTATGGTATGAATTGTTGTACCACCATTCAACTAGGGGTAACCATTGAGCCCATTGATTTTTATTTTCCAATCAAAAACACCTTAAATATGTTTCCAAACACTTTTTGACAACTTCAGTTTGACCATCAATATGGGGATGATAAGCTAGGCTGAGATGCAATTGGGTGCCTTGTATATTGAACAATTCTTGCCAAAAATTGCTGGTGAAAGTTGGGTCGCGATCATAAACAATAGAATGTGGCATGCCATGAAGCTTGAAGATCTGATCCTTGAAAATTTGATCCACATTGGATGTTGTAAATGGGTTTTGAAAAGAACGAAAATGAACATACTTGGAAAGGTGATAAAAAACCACCATGATGACTGATTTATTTCCCAATTTGGGTAAGCCTGTAATAAAATCCATAGAGATATCCCTCTAAATAGCAGGTGGAATCAAAAGCGGTTGTAGTGTGCCAGGAGATTTCACTGTTTCTCCCTTGTTGTGTTGACACACATCACATTCAACAACAAAATTACAAACTTCTTGTTTCATACCATCCCAAAAAAAAGAACGTTTGACCCTGTCATATGTTTTGGTAAACCCGGAGTGCCCAGTTGTGGGTGTAGCATGAAGCTCAGAAAGTACCATGGATTGAAGTTTTGATTGTTTACTTAAATACAAATGGCCTTTGTATCGAATCTCATCATGGAGCCAAGAGTACCCTGGGGAAACTAGAGAGTTGGACTACAATTGTTGTATTAGATGCAGACTTTTTGGATTGTGTAGCCATTCCTGGTGAATGGCTTGGAGACAATCTCGTACAATGAAGGAGAGAGAAAAAAGGTATCCTTCATATTCATATTTTCTGGAAAGTTCATCCACAACCACATTGTCTTTTCCTTTCTTGTAAATGATCTCATAATCATATCCAAAGATCTTAGTCACCCATTTTTGTTACTCTAGGGAGGAAATGCATTGTTCCACAAAACACTTGAGGCTTTGATGGTCTGTCTTAATTTGTAAGCATTTCCCCAATAGATAAGAGAATCACAGATCAACGACATGCAGAATAGCCAACATTTCCTTTTCATATATTTATTTTCCCAGATTTCGTTCAGATAGTTGTTTGTTGGTAAAGGCCAAAGGCCAACCCTCTTGCATAAGGACAGCACCAATTCCTTACCATGAAGCATCACATTCCAGGACAAAGGTCTTTGTGAAATCAGGAAGGGCTAGGAATAGATTTGTGCACATGGCCATCTTCAAGGTTTGAAAAGCTTGAGAAGTTGTTGGATTCCAAGTCAAAGAGTTCTTTTTAGGAGTGCAGTGAGAGGTGCTACAATATTTCCATAATTCTTAACAAACTTGCGATAATAACCGGTTAAGCCCAGAAATCCATGCAATATTTTGAGATTATTTGGGTGAGGCCAATCTTTCATAGCTTCAATATTTTTAGGATCCACCCTAACGTCGTCCTTTCCAACCAGATGACCCAAGTACTCAACTTCTGAGGTGCCAAAATCAAATTTAGACTGTTTCAGGAAAAGTTGGTGCTGAGAGAGTATATGGAGAACTCGATCCACATGAGAAATATGGTTTGTCTAGGTATTTTTATAGATGAGGATATCGTTAAATAAAACTAAGACAAAATGATGGAGAAAAGGATAGAAGACATGATTCATGCGGCTTTGGAAGGTGGAGGGGGAATTACACAAGACAAAGGGAATGACCAAAAACTCATAGTGGCCCTCATGAGTTCTAAAGGAAGTCTTAGGAATGTCTACCTCTTTCATACGTATCTAGTGGTAGCCAGAATGAAGATCAAGTTTAGTCAAGAACTGGGCACCACTCAATTCATTCAGGAGGTCATCAATGACATGAATGGGAAATTTGTCTTTGATGGTGATTTTGTTGAGGGCATGGAAGTCAGGACACATTCACCAAGAACCTTCTTTCTTTAGGACCATGACCACAGGAGAAGAGTAGGGGATCATACTAGGGCGGATAACACCTACACTAAGGAGTTCTTGAACCATTTTCTCAATTACAGTTTTTTGGGAAAAGGGGTGACGATAGGGACAAATATTGGGAGGAAGGTTTCCTGGTACAAGGGGAATGGAATGATCATGAACACCATGGGAAGGAGGGAGTCCTTGGGGAGTGTAAAATACCACTTGATGTTTAGAGAGGATGGATTGAAGGTCTTGCAACACCGAGGGTGTCTTAGTGGCTTGTATGGCATGGAGTTGGGCAATAACTCCAGAGTGACCTTTTTTGAGCATCTTTTCCATGCGATGGGAACTAATGATCTCAGGTGAACTGGAGGTGATGCCTTGGAAATTATATTGTTGGCCCTCCTAGTCAAATTGTATGGTTAATTCCTTAAAATCCATGAGAATGGGACCCAAATTCCTTATCCAGTATGCACCCAAAACAATGCCACAACCGCCCATGTCGATAGCAAACATATGAGATTTCATGAGGTATTCACCAATTTGGAGATGCACATTTTCAAAATGTCCTCCACATTTCATGGATCCACCATTGGTAATCATGATTTGGAAATTATTGACTGCATGGATATAGCAATGAGTTTCTTGGGCAATGTGGCGATGAATAAAATTATGGGTGTTGCCACTATCAACAAGAATGATGACCTTCTTATGCTTGATGTAACTAATTAGCTTGAGGGTTTGGGGAGTAGAGAAGCCAGTGAGAGAATTTAGGGAAATGATCAGTTCTAGTTTGGGAGGGGTTATGTCAATGGTTTTAGGTGACTCGAACACAAGGGGAGTTTCAACATTCTCTTCTGAAATATCCTCTGAGATGGCCATAAAAATATTTTTCTCCTTACACTTGTGGCCCGGAAAATATTTTTCATCACAATTGTAACAAAGGCCTTTGAGTTGATGTTCATCCATTTCTACCTTGGTCAATTTTTGGATATTTAGTGGAGAAGAGGGAGTACTGGGATTTACAGGATTAGTGCGAGGAATGAAGGAGGGTTTTTGGTTTTGAGAAGATACAACCTATTGTGATTATTTATCTCTTTTAGTAGCCTCCACCCAACTCTGAGGCTGAGCCATGAGGACATGGGAATGAATCTCATCCTTGAAGCCACTGATAAAACATTCTCAAAAAAAGGCATCAGACACGCCCTTTGTCCAAAAAGCCAGCAGCTCGAAAGCAGATATAAAGTCTTCCAATGTTCTGGATTGTTTCAACTTTTTCAAACAACCTAAATGGTAGTGTTGTAGGAAAATCTGCCTGCGGACAAGTAGATCGACCTCTAAGGCTTGACCTTAACCTTAGACAGAAAAGTTCTTATCATGGACACTGAATTTATTTCGAATCTATCTAAGCCTAATGCATGAGAAGGGAGAGTAACAAAAGTACCTCTTAACCGACGTTTGTCCCTGCACACTCCGAGTTGCGCTCCAATCATTTGCTCCCCGCTGAGGTCTGTGGACAAAACAAGATACGACCACTTCCTACTCTATTGACATTATCTTGAAAATAGATCTATCACTGAATGATAAGTTCATGTAACATCAGACACAAACTAGAA
>JZKD02S2225837.1:0-13321 GCA_000966675.3 Picea glauca
TGTCCACCATCAGTAATCAGATCTGGAACTTGATACACTTTTCTGAGGAACATTCCCCAGTATGGTCGCCACTATATTAGCACTCTGTAATTTCTCAGGCTGAGGAAGAAATGGGCAGAGGTAACTACAAAACCACTTTGAAGTCAAGGATCTAGCCCTCCAAGACTTAGAGAGGGATTTCTCTGTATGATTTAGCTTTGTTTGCTGGGAATTTCAAGCTAGTTATAAGAGTACATGGTTTGGTTTTTTAAATGGTTTGGTTGGATCAAAGAAAATAGGCCATTGGGCAATGGAGTCACAGTTCATAATGGATCAAAACTAGGTCATAACAGACTAATATTTAGGGCAGGGTAGGAAAATCCACTGGATCTTCATGAATTTAATGCATGAAGGAGATGAAAAGGTCTAGAAATCAAATAAAAAATAGAGCAATCAAGAATTATGTTTTCAATCTTCAGTGGAAAACATAGAAACTATTCTAAGCCAGAGACAAAGGGTACATTATAAAAAATTCTTCTCTTAATCTTCTCTGAACAATTCAGAAGGTAGGAAGTATTTGTGATAATAGAAAAACAAATTTACAGAGAATAGATGCACTTCACCAATGGAATCCGTCACAAGAATCCTGCAATGATCACATTGTATTATTGAAAAATGAATCACATGGTCTCTGTGGACTGCTTTACAAAATTGGTCCTATCCTAATAACTGGTCTCAAATAATCAACCATTTTACATTTGAATTATAACCATATATAAAAAAATTATCCTCAAGGATCAGGAGTTCGAATTCAACAACCTGGCCAAAAATAGAAACAAATCCCTGAAAATTTTGAATTGTCTGCCATGAAAGATGGGTCGAACTGCCGAATATAGGGGTAAACTTAGATGCTTGTGTCTCCAAAAATATGACAACTATGCGAAAAATGAAAGCGTTTATTGTATATGAGCCTATCCTGAGTAAAAAACTCTCTTAGTTTTTCCAATTCCATCTACATCTTTCCAAAACAACTACCACAAAAACATGACAAAATTAGGAAACATGGAATCCTGAAAAATAGTGCTCAGATATGGCTTCGGCTCTCCAAATTAGTGATACTTGTACAAAAATGAGAGAGGTTATTGTTCTTCGGCCCGTTGTGGAGAAAAAACTCTCTCGGGTTTTCAAAATTACTTCTAGTTTTCCCAGAAACGCTCTCGGAAAACAGGTGGTCAAACTGTGCAAAAAACAATTTTTTTATTTTTGGGGATGGTGGTTTTTGGAGGGGAAGGTGGTATCTCGGACCCCCCCTAGGTTTCTAAGTGGTATTGGGGGGGGGTCCAGTATATTGTGGTGGTGACAAGTGTCCAATCCAAAACCACTTTTCCCGGACCCCCCCTCCCCTCGTTAAAGTTAGGATGGTCGGGGGGGGTCCAGAAAAATTTACAGACGTAGATTAATTTTTTGGGGGATATGTGCATAAAGTGCATGTTTTTGTTTTTTATTGTATTTGTTTTATTTAATATTGTTTTGTGTGTTTTTAATTTTCTTTTTTGTTTTATATATTTTTTAATTGTTTCATACTGTTTTATTATGTTTTATATATTTTTTAATTGTTTCATACTGTTTTATTATGTTTTATATAGTTTTTATTTATGATATGTTTTTTAATTTAATGTTTTATATTTATATGTTGTTTTATTTTTAATATTAAATGGTTTTAATTTTTATGTTTTTTTTTTAATTTAATTATTTAATTAATTATGGTTTATTATTTACAAACGTAGGGGTTCATTAATTATTAATTAATTATTGATTAATTAGTAATTAATTTATTATTAACAAGCCTAACCTAATTTTATTAATCTAACTACACTAATCTAATTAAATTAACTTAATTATGCTAATTAGTATTTAAAAATGCAACTAACCATTTATTATTAACCTAATGTTTTTTTTTATCCCAAGCTTTTTTGTTCATGTAGGGACGAAAATGGTTGAGGGGTGAAGAAATTTAGGGTGAGGGAATGAAAGGTGCAGTAGGGTGATGAACGATCGAGAAGAATGGATGGAGGGAAAAATGAAATCAACCGAGCCTAGCAAGCCAGATGTCTTTGTCACGAGAGAAATGCCAAATAGGTAGCTGAAGAATCAAATCACCTATGATTATAGGACCCCAACACAAGCCATGGGAAAAGAAGGGTCACGGGAGGACGAAGAGGGACACCGAAAAATGGTGTGATTTCCACAAAATCCCCTGGCACAACACTGATGAATGCCGCTCAAAACAATCATTGGTGGATGAAATAAAATACAAGGATTCGAACCCTAATTCAAAATCTGATTCAGAAAATACTAATAGAAGATATATCTTCAACACAGACCCCACTGCTATTGTCGTGACTATAGCAATTCAACCAGAAGAACCAATAGATCCTGAAGAGGGGGATCACCTTTTTCATTCATAGATATGAGTGAAGGAAACTCCACTTCATTTTATTGTTGATAGTGGAAGCCAGAAGAACCTCATCTCAGCAAAGGTTGTCAAACAATTGGGATTGTCGACAACACCACACCCACAACCATATAACATTGGGCGGCTTCGCCAGGGACGAGATCTTCGTGTCAGCCAATAGTGTCGATTGTCATACGACATCCAACCCTTCAAGGATGAGGTATTATGTGATGTTGCCCCGTTGGATGTCTGTGATGTTCTCTTGGGCCAACCATATATGTGGAAGCACCATGATATGTATGAATCTCGACCCCGTAGTGTCATTGTTACTCTGGGGGGCCATCTCTGCAGGATACCAGAGGTGGTTCTGACTACTGTCCCACCTAAAAAATTCTGCAAGGTAGTATCTCATACAACAAAATTTAGCTTGTTCACAATCTGTCCAAAAGGTGAACATACAGATACTGCAACCACTACAGCCTTGGTCCAAACACCTTATATCCAACATAAGTTGATCGACAAGACTGCAACAAAGCACAAATATTCCTTCTACACATAGACATCCCATGTATCTAGATTGGTTAAAAAGGTCCAACCCTTCCAGTCATAGGTTCGTGAAAACATTCAAAAATCTAAGCAACACAACTTCTCCAACAAGGCAAGCAGCTCATCAAGATGCAGATAAAACAAACTATTTTCCCTCTCCGTCAGGCACTCACTGCAATGGAGACCATTGCTTCCTAAGGAGGGAGGATTGATACAGGTGAATATCGGTGGCCACCCACCTTTTCCAACTTGCTCAAAACAATTTTCTGGCAATTTTGGCAATTTACTATTTTTAGCAGTTTTTAACTTCCAGGGCCATTTTGAGGGCCTAAATAAAGTTTTTTCAGGATCAAGCTTCCCAATGATAACCAAAGTCTCTGAATGAGCCCCCCAAATTAATCTCCTTGGTTATACCTTTCCAACGAGCTATCGTGCGCCCCAAACAAAGATCGTATGCCAAAGTTACGCCCTTGGGAAGTTGATACACCAAACTACCCAAAACGGGGTCCACAAATCTGTTGTCTTTTCATCTTTCGGGGTTAGGGTTTTGGATTTTATTTATGATAAAAAGGCCTTTGGAGCCTCATTATAAAATCAACTTATTGTGAATGCGAGTAGCCATCACAACTCTTCTTAGAGATAAGATTCTACCATTCTAGTGAGTCTTTCACTCTGTATTTTACAGTCTTTGTACATTTTCACGCATTAATAAAAAATTGTGTATTACTGTATCTCTATGTTTATGGTTTCATCTCTGATACACTTCTGTTATATTATTGGATATCCACGATATCTCTATGCATTTCTTTATTATATCTCCACTCTCATTTCGTGTTGAAAATAATCTGGATCAATGGTATTAGAGCAGACTGCTCTTGATCGTTTTTTTTTCAGTGCATGTCCCCGACGAGGTCCGAGTATAGAAAGTTGGGTCTCGAGCTTGTCTCTCTTGAAGGAAATCTCTCTTGCACGCCCAAGAAACCCTCCATGGTGGAAGAAAATAAAAATGACGTAGCAAACGATTCTATCAATCTGTTGCTTGATCAAGCTCTCACGTGACAGAGGGACAAAATGATGGAGAATTTTTCCCACATCCTTCAATGCTTGCCGATAGAAACAGTCACATCTTCATCAAACAACCACTTTGGAAGCACCTCTCCTTTCAAGGTACAGGTTAATTTTTATATTCCCGTATTTGAAGGTCAGATAGATGTGGATGCCTTGGAGAAATGGTTAAATCTGCTACAAGGTTATTTCTCTATTCACAATTTTTTCGAAAGGGAAAATATCACCTTCAGACTCCTTAAAGCTCTCCCCCATGTCAAACATTGGTGGGAAACTTAATGGGAGAAAAGTTCCACAAAAGAGTCTGGAATATATGGGGCTGATCCCACTTGGTATTTTTTTGTGGACCCGGTAAAGGAACAATATTACCCTATTGGAAACTATGAGGACCAGTATATGAGATGGACCACACTACGAAAAGAGAGGGTCCAAGAAGTTCTAGAGTTCACCAATTCCTTTCATACCTTGTGCACCAAGCTGGGTATCAAAGACTCCAAATGACATTTGGTTTTGAAATATTGTGGGGCTCTACACAAATACATCCAACTGAAATAGATTTTTTGGACATCTCATCACTCGGTGTTGCGTATCGATATGATGTTAAAATCGAGCAGAAATTTAAGCACCATGACAAACGGGAGTTCGGGTCTGCAAATCTGCAACAACCAAAGTATGATAAAGACGACCCTAACAAATAGTCTCCCAAAAACCAGTCCAAGTTGTTAGCACTCTGTAATTTCTTAGGCTGAGAAAGAAATGGGCAGAGGTAACTACAAAACCACTTTGAAGTCAAGGATCTATCCCTCCAAGACTCAGAGAGGGATCTCTCTGTATGATTTAGATTTGTTTGTTGGGAATTTTAGGCTAGTTATAAGAGTACAAGGTTTGTTTTTTTAAATGGTTTGGTTGGATCATAGAAAATAGGCCATTGGGAAATGGAGTCACAGTTCAGAATGGATCAAAACCAACTCATAGCAGGCTAATATGTAGGACAAGGTAGGAAAATCCACTGGATGTTCATGGATTTAATGCATGGAGGAGATGAAAAGGTCTAGAAATCAAATAAAAAACAGAGCAATCAAGAATTATGTTTTAAATCTTCAGTGGAAAACCTAGAAACCATTCCAAGCTAGAGACATAGGGTACATTAAAACAAATTCTTCTCTTAATCCTATCAGAACAATTCAGAAGGTAGGAAGTATTCGTGATAATAGAAAAACAAATTTACAGAGAAGAGATACACTTCACCAATGGAATCTGTCACAAGAATCATGCAATGATCACCCTGTATTACTGAAAAATGAATCAAATGGTCTATGTGGACTGCTTAACAAAATTGGTCATATCCTACTAAATGGTCTCAACTAATCAACCATTTTACATTTGAATTATAACCATATATAGAAAAATTATCCTCTAGGATCAAGAGGTCGAATTCAACAACCTGACCAAAAATAGAAACAAATCCCTGAAAATTTTGAACTCTCTGCCATGAAAGATGGGCCGAACTACTAAAAATAGGGGTCCACGCAGACGCTTGTGTCTCCAAAATATGACAGCTATGTGAAAATGGAAAGATTTTGTTGTATATGAGTCCATATTGAGTAAAAATGTCTGTCAGTTTTTCCAATTTCGTCTCCATCTTTCCAAACCAGCTACCGCAAAAACATGACAAAATCAAGAAACATGGAATCTTGAAAAATAGTGCTCATAGATGGATTTGATTCTCCCAATTAGTGATACCTGTTGAAAAAATGATAGAGTTTATTGTTCTTCATCCCGTTTTGGAGAAATACCTCTCTCGGTTGTTCAAAATTCCTTTTGGTTTGCTAGTAAATTCTCTTGGAAAACAGGTGGTCAAACTGTGCAAAAAATGGTTTTTTGATTTTTGGGGAAGGTGGTTTTTGGAGGGGGGTATCTCAGACCCCCCCTAGGGTGGTAAGTGGTATTNAGCTATCGTGCGCCCCAAACAAAGATCGTATGCCAAAGTTACGCCCTTGGGAAGTTGATACACCAAACTACCCAAAACGGGGTCCACAAATCTGTTGTCTTTTCATCTTTCGGGGTTAGGGTTTTGGATTTTATTTATGATAAAAAGGCCTTTGGAGCCTCATTATAAAATCAACTTATTGTGAATGCGAGTAGCCATCACAACTCTTCTTAGAGATAAGATTCTACCATTCTAGTGAGTCTTTCACTCTGTATTTTACAGTCTTTGTACATTTTCACGCATTAATAAAAAATTGTGTATTACTGTATCTCTATGTTTATGGTTTCATCTCTG
Source organism: Picea glauca (assembly GCA_000966675.3). Lineage (NCBI taxonomy): Eukaryota > Viridiplantae > Streptophyta > Pinopsida > Pinales > Pinaceae > Picea > Picea glauca. Next base: position 6,330 of record JZKD02S2225837.1, read on the forward strand.
ATACACTTCTGTTATATTATTGGATATCCACGATATCTCTATGCATTTCTTTATTATATCTCCACTCTCATTTCGTGTTGAAAATAATCTGGATCAATGGTATTAGAGCAGACTGCTCTTGATCGTTTTTTTTTCAGTGCATGTCCCCGACGAGGTCCGAGTATAGAAAGTTGGGTCTCGAGCTTGTCTCTCTTGAAGGAAATCTCTCTTGCACGCCCAAGAAACCCTCCATGGTGGAAGAAAATAAAAATGACGTAGCAAACGATTCTATCAATCTGTTGCTTGATCAAGCTCTCACGTGACAGAGGGACAAAATGATGGAGAATTTTTCCCACATCCTTCAATGCTTGCCGATAGAAACAGTCACATCTTCATCAAACAACCACTTTGGAAGCACCTCTCCTTTCAAGGTACAGGTTAATTTTTATATTCCCGTATTTGAAGGTCAGATAGATGTGGATGCCTTGGAGAAATGGTTAAATCTGCTACAAGGTTATTTCTCTATTCACAATTTTTTCGAAAGGGAAAATATCACCTTCAGACTCCTTAAAGCTCTCCCCCATGTCAAACATTGGTGGGAAACTTAATGGGAGAAAAGTTCCACAAAAGAGTCTGGAATATATGGGGCTGATCCCACTTGGTATTTTTTTGTGGACCCGGTAAAGGAACAATATTACCCTATTGGAAACTATGAGGACCAGTATATGAGATGGACCACACTACGAAAAGAGAGGGTCCAAGAAGTTCTAGAGTTCACCAATTCCTTTCATACCTTGTGCACCAAGCTGGGTATCAAAGACTCCAAATGACATTTGGTTTTGAAATATTGTGGGGCTCTACACAAATACATCCAACTGAAATAGATTTTTTGGACATCTCATCACTCGGTGTTGCGTATCGATATGATGTTAAAATCGAGCAGAAATTTAAGCACCATGACAAACGGGAGTTCGGGTCTGCAAATCTGCAACAACCAAAGTATGATAAAGACGACCCTAACAAATAGTCTCCCAAAAACCAGTCCAAGTTGTTAGCACTCTGTAATTTCTTAGGCTGAGAAAGAAATGGGCAGAGGTAACTACAAAACCACTTTGAAGTCAAGGATCTATCCCTCCAAGACTCAGAGAGGGATCTCTCTGTATGATTTAGATTTGTTTGTTGGGAATTTTAGGCTAGTTATAAGAGTACAAGGTTTGTTTTTTTAAATGGTTTGGTTGGATCATAGAAAATAGGCCATTGGGAAATGGAGTCACAGTTCAGAATGGATCAAAACCAACTCATAGCAGGCTAATATGTAGGACAAGGTAGGAAAATCCACTGGATGTTCATGGATTTAATGCATGGAGGAGATGAAAAGGTCTAGAAATCAAATAAAAAACAGAGCAATCAAGAATTATGTTTTAAATCTTCAGTGGAAAACCTAGAAACCATTCCAAGCTAGAGACATAGGGTACATTAAAACAAATTCTTCTCTTAATCCTATCAGAACAATTCAGAAGGTAGGAAGTATTCGTGATAATAGAAAAACAAATTTACAGAGAAGAGATACACTTCACCAATGGAATCTGTCACAAGAATCATGCAATGATCACCCTGTATTACTGAAAAATGAATCAAATGGTCTATGTGGACTGCTTAACAAAATTGGTCATATCCTACTAAATGGTCTCAACTAATCAACCATTTTACATTTGAATTATAACCATATATAGAAAAATTATCCTCTAGGATCAAGAGGTCGAATTCAACAACCTGACCAAAAATAGAAACAAATCCCTGAAAATTTTGAACTATCTGCCATGAAAGATGGGCCGAACTACTAAAAATAGGGGTCCACGCAAACACTTGTGTCTCCAAAATATGACAACTATGTGAAAATGGAAGGATTTTATTGTATATGAGTCCATCCTGAGTAAAAATGTCTGTCAGTTTTTCCAATTTCATCTCCATCTTTCCAAACCAGCTACCGCAAAAACATGACAAAATCAAGAAACATGGAATCTTGAAAAATAGTGCTCATAGATGGATTTGTTTCTCCCAATTAGTGATACTTGTTGAAAAAATGATAGAGTTTATTGTTCTTCATCCCGTTTTGGAGAAATACCTCTCTCGGTTGTTCAAAATTCCTTCTGGTTTGCCAGTAAATGCTCTTGGAAAACAGGTGGTCAAACTGTGCAAAAAATGGTTTTTTGATTTTTGGGGAAGGTGGTTTTTGGAGGGGAAGGTGGTATCTCAGACCCCCCCCTAGGGTGGTAAGTGGTATTTTTTTTGGGGGGGGGAGGGGGGTGATCCAGATTTTATGAGGAGAACAAAATGACTATAGATTATTAACATATGCTTAACACATAATAACATAGATATAGTAAAACTAGTTTTCTATTCAATAAGGAAATAAGATGAAACTGTAAAATGCAACGGAAAACAAGCTTGTTGGTATGGTGGTGGCTTATCTCTGAGAAGAGATGTGATGGCTGCACTCATTCGCAAGAAGATGATTACAATGAGGCTCTGAAGGCCTTTTTACAATAAACAGGAGATTCAAAAACCCTAAACATAAAAAAACCTAACCCTAGGAGATGAAGTGCCAAAAGTCATGTGGTCCCCATTTGGGTAAGTCAACACATCAACTTCCTGGGGTCGTAGATTTTGCATACGATCTCCATTTTAGGCGTACAATAGCCGATTGGAAATATCTATCCGAGGACTACAACAGTTGACCAAAATTTTATGACTACAACATACCCAAACAAACGTCGTTTAGAGCCTCAAAACGACTCCAAAAGTTCAGGACCCAAAAAACTGCTAAAAATAGTAAATTACCAAAATTGTCAGAAAGTTGTTTTGAGCCAGCTGGAAAAGGTGGGTGGCCACCGATATCCACCTGGATCAGGGGGTCTGGTAGCTTGTGCTGGTGACAAGTGTCCAAGCCAAAACCACTTTTCCCGAACCCCCGAACCCCCCCGTTAAATTTAGGATGGTCGGGGGCGAGGGGGGGGTGCATGTTTTTGTTTGTTATTTTATTTGTTTTATTTAATATTGTTTTGTTTTATTACGTTTTGTGTTTTTTATTTTATTTTTTCTTTTATATATATTGTTAATTGTTTCATACTGTTTTATTATGTTTTATATAGTTTTTATTTATCATGTGTGTTTTTATATGTTTTTAATGTTTTCATTAATTTAAATTTTTAAATTGTTTCATATTTATATGTTGTTTTATATTTGTTTTATTTTTAATATTAAATGGTTTTATTTTTTAGGTCTTTTTTCTATAATTTAATTATTTAATTAATTATGGTTTATTAGTTACAAACGTAGGGGCTCATTAATTATTTATTAATTATTGATTAATTAGTAAATAATTTATTATTAACAAGCCTAACCTAGTTTTATTAATCTACCTACACTAATCTAATTAAATTAACTTTATTATGCTAATTAGTATTAAAAAATGCCACTAACCATTTATTATTAACCTAATGTTTTTTTTTTATCCTAAGCTTGTTTGTTCATGTAGGGACGAAAATGGCAGAGGGGTGAATAAATGGAGGGTGAGGGAATTAAAGGTGCAACAGGGTGATGAAGGATTGGGAGAAATGGATGGAGGGAAAAATGAAATCAACCGAGCCCAGCAAGCCATATGTCTTCGTTACGAGAGCAATGCCAAATAGGTCGTTGAAGAATCAAATCACCTATGATTATAGGACCCCAACATAGGCTCCAATGGGGGATGACAACTCCCTAGGAAGTGTCAAGAACCATAGATCTCTGAATAGGTAGACCAATGCCTTATCCATTGGGTTTATCCCAAAAATTTATTCTGCAACCTGTACCTGTTTTGATCTTTCAACTGAAACCAAATCAAACTGAAGATTTAAATTTTGAAATTGAGATTTAAAAATTGTTGAAAGGGATGCTCAAAGAGATGAGCTTATTTTCACACTGCTACCTACCCTACACTATTGGAAATCATGCTGAGTTAAATTATACAAAATTATCAATGAAGCCAGTCAAGTAGCTGCTGAAACAAGTGGAATTCTTGACTACTTGTCAACATAATCAAAAGGAAACTTGACCTTTTGTCCACAGAATGAAAACTTCAAAGTGTAATGGCCACTGCTGAAAACATGATTGATCATGTATGCTGAAAAAATCTTCCATGTAGTCTGCTATGGGACTAGGAAAGGCACAACCGATTTCTTGACTTTCAACAAATTTATGGTCACAATTGGGTATGGCACATATGATTTTTACATCATTATACAGTTCTTGATATGGATGCAAATTTTCTGTTGAACTTTGAAATGAGACTCCTGCTGAAACAAACCATGAAAGAGACTGCCTAATCATGTCTTGATAATAAATGTTTTTAAGATCGTAACTGAAAAATTAATCATGACTTTGAAAACACAAGTCATCGAACACATCATCTATTGGATGTTTCATGGATTGAGATGACTGTTTTATTGATTCCAATACAAATTCTTGATTTTGTGTGTGCTTTTCAGCCATGAGATGATTAAAAAATTTCTTCAAAAACTGAAATGAATTGAAGGTTAATGGTATAGAGTTATAATGCATTAATTCATATTTTGTTTGAAGATGAATGTAACTCATGGGCTGTAAATTTGGATCAAGAGCAACTTCTATGTCATCAAAGACATCTCCCACTGATTCATTAGAACATTCTCCATCCCTACTATTGACAATTTGCTTATAGTTTTCTCTCAGAAACTGAAATGAAGAGAAACATAAGGGAAACGACTTTCCACTTACTTTGAGATTTTTTGAATTTTCCTCGTTGTTGTCATGATTTCTGTGAAAAGGCTGATTGTCATATTTGATCTGTAACTGAGCGTCCTTCTCCCAAAAGCATGCCACTGGTTTCTTTGAACAGTTAACATCTATTTCAATCACATAATCATCATCATACTTATCATACTTGGGTAGATTATCTAGGTAATAAATGTCATCAAACATGCACATCATATCAACTGGTTGTTCCTCTGCAAGATGAGTTTGAGTCTCATCTTTGACCAGATTGTGAATTGAATACATAAAGTAATAATTTTCTGGTTTATGATACCAAGGGTGAGCCGCAAAAGTCCTGGGAATAGTGACCCTTTCTTGCACTGCAACTAACGAAACATGGTTTCTTTGAACAACAAGTTTTTCTCTCATGATAATCCTGTGCAACATTTCTTCCATTGTACTTGCCAGAATGTCTAGCTTCACCTCTAAGGATGTCAGATGCTCCTTTTCTTTGTTCTTTCTGTCTTCTGCCTCCAACTTTGGCCTTTTGATCAACAAATGGGATTCTACACTTATTGCATTATCTTGAATTTCTTTGAGTGTTGTGGTGTTTCTTTCCCTCAACTGAAATTCCATTTCTGGATCAAAGGCATCTGAATAGTGTAAGAGAGATAAATCATGAGGAGGCTTTATATCAATTGGCATTGAATGGTAGACTTGATTGAATCTAGCTGAAAATTGTTGCACTATTTCTCCTGGCTGTCTTTTCAAGTGATCATATTCTTCCAAAATGAGGAAGGGATTCCTCTTGATCACCCATTGATCCATGAAAAAATTCACAAACTGATTGAGATCACTGATGCTTACAGCTGTCAGATCTTTATACCATTTCTTAGCTTTACTTTACAAAGATAAAATGAAAATTCTAATGTAGACATCATCTTCTTCCACCTCAAAAAGGCCAAGATAATTTTCAAAACCTTGAATGTGTTTCTCAGCAGTGATGTAGCCATATTCTTCGTCAAATCTGGGGATATATTTGAAGTAATTGGCAGGGAAATCATGGAGTATGGGAGGTAAGACAATAGGCTTGTATATATATTGTATTTTTACAGGTGCAGGAGTATGTACATGGATTGAAACACTACGCTTAACCTCTTGAGGCTCGTTAGGTTGAAAATTCTCTTCATAAATTTTGGCAGTATCATCTAGATCAGGATCATGAGAAGGGAAGAAATAATTAAAAATAAAACCTATCATATCTTAGATAAACTTCTAGCTTAAATACCTGATTTTTTAGATGGCCTGGTCATGTTTCAGGTTCTTCTTCCAGTGGAGTCTTTGAATTGGAATTGATCTGGCGTTGATTGGAGTCACCGAGTGGATGATTCAACCTTCTTGTGTTTGATCATTGTCCACCATCAGTAATCAGATCTGGAACTTGATACACTTTTCTGAGGAACATTCCCCAGTATGGTCGCCACTATATTAGCACTCTGTAATTTCTCAGGCTGAGGAAGAAATGGGCAGAGGTAACTACAAAACCACTTTGAAGTCAAGGATCTAGCCCTCCAAGACTTAGAGAGGGATTTCTCTGTATGATTTAGCTTTGTTTGCTGGGAATTTCAAGCTAGTTATAAGAGTACATGGTTTGGTTTTTTAAATGGTTTGGTTGGATCAAAGAAAATAGGCCATTGGGCAATGGAGTCACAGTTCATAATGGATCAAAACTAGGTCATAACAGACTAATATTTAGGGCAGGGTAGGAAAATCCACTGGATCTTCATGAATTTAATGCATGAAGGAGATGAAAAGGTCTAGAAATCAAATAAAAAATAGAGCAATCAAGAATTATGTTTTCAATCTTCAGTGGAAAACATAGAAACTATTCTAAGCCAGAGACAAAGGGTACATTATAAAAAATTCTTCTCTTAATCTTCTCTGAACAATTCAGAAGGTAGGAAGTATTTGTGATAATAGAAAAACAAATTTACAGAGAATAGATGCACTTCACCAATGGAATCCGTCACAAGAATCCTGCAATGATCACATTGTATTATTGAAAAATGAATCACATGGTCTCTGTGGACTGCTTTACAAAATTGGTCCTATCCTAATAACTGGTCTCAAATAATCAACCATTTTACATTTGAATTATAACCATATATAAAAAAATTATCCTCAAGGATCAGGAGTTCGAATTCAACAACCTGGCCAAAAATAGAAACAAATCCCTGAAA
>JZKD02S2225859.1:18740-38327 GCA_000966675.3 Picea glauca
AGTTTTTCTAGGACTCTTTTACACCAACATTAGCTAGGCTAGAGCTTTGGAATAGGCAGTGAGACACACTCTCCAAAGCAAAAAACACACCATAGTATCTTGTGTTAGGGAGTGGTCAAATCGATTTGCAACATTTTGTCCTGGGAATCCCTTCTCACACAAGGGTCAAACCTGAGGTCGCATTGAGATTGGCAGAGTCACTCACCCTGCTTTGTTGGTCTCAGTGTAGAGATTGCACATATTATGCGGGTCGCTTGAAGGTATACCCACAATAATGAGTGGAATCCTCTTAACTTGATTTCAGGATCGATACCCTGCCCTTGCATGTGGATCGGACTGTCAATTGTTTCCCCAGTCATCACTATTGTTTGTGGTAACTTTAGTAGCCTATCGTCTTAAGGTCTTACACAAGGTGATTGTGGAGGGGAAAGTCTCCACAGTACCTAGAATCGACATTGGAAAGACTCACTCGGGCTCCTTGGAGGGTATACCCATGATTATGTGTGGGAGATTACACCAGGGTGTAAGTCCGTTAAGCAGATCGTCAACATAACTTTTCCACCCTAGCCTAGCCCCTTCTTGTCTTGACTTCGTGATGTTGGATTTCATCGCCAACTAGTGACTTCAGAATAGGAAGGTCCAGTTTGCTTGGTTTTGATTCCTAGATTGTACTAGCAAGTGTTGTTTGTTTACGTAGTTGGCCATATATTTTTTCCGTATATTTTTTGGTTCAACCAACATTGACCCTCCACGTCATTCACAGAGGATGCAAGGACTAGCTCTGGAAGATCCAAAAGTTTCTCAACCCTTGCATCTTAACCCCCCAGAGGATTCTCCTCAATAGAGTGAGATCCAGGACCATGTACCCTCACAATCGGAAAGGACCGATTCTCTAGAGAGCTTTCAAATTTTTTCTGTCCCTCTAGAAGCTTTCTTCCTACCTCCTGGATACGAGAGACATATTATCTGACTCAATTCGTTCGAAGAACTTGTTATTGACACTTCTGGATTATCTCCCAAGATTTTTGCAAGCCTTAATGAGGATCCTTATTGAACCACTTATATTGCTCAGACTCCAACTTCTAGAAGGAACCCTCCTACCTCAGAGACAGGAGTTGAAATACCTACCACTTCTAAACCTCTCAAAACATATTACAAATTCACGATACCCATAGATCACTTTAATACTACAACATGGTATTATTTTCCTAGTTCAGAAACATTGTTAGCTGGCCCCAATTTAACCACCCCTCTCCAGTAGGCCCATTCTACGATGATCCCAAATACTACGGCTATTCCCACCGAAAATACGATGGTCGACCAAATGCCTATTGGTACACCACTTTTACCTAGTCAGATCCCATCCCTTCCTCTTGGGTATAATGCATTGAATTCTTCTATACCTAACCCTACTCATGTTCCATCTAGAACATCTAGAGTTTTTTCTCCTCCTGAGCACAATTTTGTGACCGGTTTTATTCCAACACTTCCCCAACCCCCTTTTGGGATGTATTATTCACCTCTCATCGGAGGAGTCGACCCTAGTGGCACAACTCAGTCTTTCACACCTAATTACTAGATTCATGTTGGCAGACAATTTTACCCTGGAGGTCAGATGCAATCCCCTTTCAGAGGTCAAATCCCAACTGGAACACAACCCCGAATTGGGACACAACCCCCGGCTGGAGGACAACCCCCACCTACCCCACCCCATGGACAAAACATACCTGCAGCTTTGGCCCAGTATTGGAACTATCTTACCTAAAGTAATCCTCAACTGACTGGGGGGAAACAACCTCAAGATATCTCTTTCATACTCCCTAGTATAGGCCATCCATACCTAGGTCCATCCAATCTCATTTGGGGTTCGATCGTTCAAACCAATGTCCCTGTTCAAGGGAACATCCCTAACCAGTACAACCCTATGGGCTACATGCCTCCGCACAAACAACCGAATCTTCCCAGATCTTCACATTATATGAAAACTGCTTATGGTCCTATTGGTATACAAATGAGACTTCCTTCCGAAAGTTACCAATACCCTCATGTGACTAGACAGTTACCCTTTTTGGCCACTTTAGACCTCCCTGATCTGTCTAGAATTTTAAATGAACCTATCTGTCACTCTCCTCAGTGGCCCATCATACCAGCCAAAATACCATCTGACATTCCTAAGCTTGATGGTAAACTGGGAGAGGACCCAAACAATCATGTAATGACTTTCCACCTTTGGTGTTCATCCAACTCTTTGATGGATGACTCTGTTCGGCTACGTCTTTTTCAACAAACTCTCACGGGTTCAACCGCGAAGTGGTATATAGAATTACCACAAGGTTTATTCACCGATTTCAATACCTTAGCTATGGATTTCCTCACTCACTACCAGTTTCCAACCTATTATGAAATGGGGACCGAGATTTTCAGTTCTTTCAAGCAAAGTAAAGACACTCATATCTCTGATCACATTCATGAGTGGAGATGAAGGCGTCCTCTAATCAAAATCGATCTTCCCAATTAGTTATTGACAAAATGGTTCACAAAATCCTTCGTGAATGACATATCTAAATACATTTCTATGGGTGGATTTGTCACAGAAGAATAGGCAATCAGTTGTGCCTAGTATCTCGATCTTGTTTATTCACAAACAGGTACTCTTTATGATCTTCTCCCTGATGCACCTCGTCCTTCTACCATGACCACCTCAATGACCCCAACAACTTCTCATGCCACTGATGGTGTGATAGGTACTTTCCATGCTCAACCTCAGTCTGCACTGACCTCTCACACCACGCACAAATCCCATGCTTCTAATGCTCAAACTGCTTTGACACCCACCCCTCCCACCAGTAAAACTTCAGAAATGAACGTCATTCAATCGAATCTTACTGGTAAGAATAAATCTAAAAAAGGGAAGGGTAGGAATAAGGAGGATAAGAATAACAACCCATAATCTGATAAGGCCAAGACACAACCTGCTGAAGATAAGGATAAATGCAAACCTCGCTATCCTTTCCTTATCTGTGGTGATGATCACTACATGAAATATTATCCGAGACATGTTGAGGTCACAAAGTTCCTCCAAGGGACCCCAAAACCTCCTACCCCTACCATCTTATCTCAACCCTTCCTTTCTCAACAATAGGCTCAATTGGTCATCCATGATCAACCTTCTTCCTCCACCACCTTTTATGTACTTATGTGTAACGGTGATTCAAAGAAGAATGACATCACACTTACCACATATGCCAAATATTACCCTTACTCCAAGGAGAAAGTTGATGATATACCACCTTTGTTGGTTCAACAATCTCCCTTGTCTCTACTAGTACTCTTCATCTCGAATGACCGAACCCCGATAAAATCCTTTTCCCTCCTCGCAAGGGCGTGGTTCGAAAGTATTCTTTCAATCCTCATGTGTGTGCTACCCAGAACTACAGTATAGTAGAAGATATGGCACAAGCATTATCTGTGATGTCATCCCTCGAAGTACTTCAGATTTTTCTTACACAAAAAAAGGCATTGTTGAAAGATATCGGTGGAATCGACCCTACGGATACAAATTTAATAATCTTTGACTTGGAAGATCACATTCCAAGGTTACCCCCTCAACTCGCATTTCAAATACAAGTTGTTGTCTCTGACAAGAACATTTGTAGAACAGTTATAGATGAGGGTGCCTCGATGTGTGTCATGTCTATTGCCTGCTGGAAATACATTGGCTCTCCACCCTTAACTGAAACACACAACATGATCAAGGCCTTTAATGGCTCTATATTTAAGCCCTACAATGTCCTCCTTTCGTTGCCTATTACTTTAGAAGGAAAAATGGTCAACATTGAAGTTGAGGTCTTTGACACACCTCTTGATTACAACCTTCTACTTGGATGTAGCTGGATCGATTCTATGTGTACAGTCATGTCTACTCTTTTTCGGATCACACATTTTTCGAATCAAGGAAAAGTAGTTACAATGGACCAACTGGCCTTCTTCAACTCTGACACATGTACCAACAACATACCTTTCATAGCTAAGACACCCCCTGGGTATGATAATGTTGGTGTGGGTCTACTCAAAGATTCCACTCTGATGGGTATGTTTCCCATCCCACCACCCGACATTCCACCACCTCTGGTTTCCTCAATCAACATGATTTCCACCTTCGTTTGTGAAACCCATTCATCTTCTGACCCATGGCTAATACCCGAACCTTGTGATTATTCACGCTATGGTGACCAAATACCTTTAAGTCTGATTGAATCCGCCTATCAAGCCATTCAATCGGCATCCCCCTCTACTCCCTCTCTTGGCGATTCATCTCCTCATCCTTTTCACATGATTTTTCCCACAGATGAGATTATTATGTCGGTTCTATCTATGGAGGAAACTCCTTGAGATGATGGACATCATTGTTCCATTCTCTTCCTGAAACAACACACCCTCAAGAGTTACCAATGGATTTTGAATCTGTTGATTGTTGTCGTCATTTTTTCCATTCCTGAGTCCACAAACGATGTTTTATACGAAGGGAACTTAAGTAATATTTCACCCATGCCCCCCCTCAACATATCCACTAAAACTAGAGTTGTCAAAAATGTGCACATCATAGCTTCGTGTTCCACTGATGAAGTTGTCACATATAAATTCATTTTTCAATATTTTTGTGACGTCTTCGCATGGAGCTATGAAGAGATGCCTGGTATTGACACTGATATTGTTGTACATGAAATTAAGACATACCTGGGCGCTAAACCCGTCCGGAAAAGACTTTACCTGGTCCACCCTCGCAAAGTAGCCACTATCAATCTTGAAGTTGAAAAAATTCTTAAATCTGTCTTTATTTATCTCGTGGCTTTAATTGATTGGTTATCCAATCTTGTTCTGGTTAACAAGAAACAAGGTACGATCTGCGTATGTGTTTATTATAGGGACATTAATAAAGCTTGTCCTAACGACAACTTTCCCACCCTCTTCGTCGAACAGATTGTTGAGGATTGTGTTGGGAGTGAAATATTCTCTTTTATGGATGGTTTCTCTGGATCTAATCAAATCAATATCGTGCCTGTGGATAAAAAAAAAACCTCTTTTATTTGTCCTTGGGTAACTTTCGCTTACCAGAAATTACCCTTTGATTTAAAGAACATCGACATGACTTTTCAGCGTGCCATGTCTTATGGATTTCATGATATAAATCACATTGTAAAACCATATCTAGATGACCTACTGACACATTCCATGCACTGCGTTGATCATCCAACACACCTCCGAGCCATTTTCCTCTGATGTTGATTCTATCGTATATGATTAAACCCACACAAATGTGTTTTTTGTGTGGAGTCCAGCCGAATTCTAGGCTTTATCGTATCTCGACAAGGGATCCAGGTAGATTCTCTGAAGGTCAAGGAAATTATCAATCTCCCTCCTCCTTCTTTGGTTCACCAACTTCAAATTTTGCAGGGGGAAGGCAATTTTTTTATGTCGTTTCATCCCATACTATGCTGAGTTGACACTCGGATTTACTCGACTGCTGAAGAAGGGTTCTAAATTCGTATGGGACACTACCACTAACAAATCTTTCGAAGCCTTGAAATTGACTTTAACTTGTACCCCACTACTTTTCCCACCCGATTACAGTCGAGATTATTTCCTTTACCCGTTGCCTCAGACTCTACCATTTCCATGGTTCTGGTCCAAGAGGATGATTCTCATGACAAACATGTCATTTATTATTTGAGTCAGAGTCTCACGACTGCCAAAGCCAAGTATTTACATGTTGAAAGATTGGCCTTGGCATCTTTTCAAGATGTCCAACGTTTCCGACACTATATCCTTTTACACAAGACCACCGTGATTTCCGATTGCAACCTTATGCAGCACATTCTTACACGCCAGTTTCTAGGGGGAAAATACTCCAAATGGATTGTGATACTCCACGAGTTTGAATTAGAGTTTGAACGTGCTAAGTCTAATAAATCCTTGGTGTTTTCTGAATTGATATGTGACCTTCCCTATTCTGAGACAGAAAATATAGCAGAGGATTCATTACCCTGATGAATCCCTTTTTCTGATCAGTTCCGATGACCTTTGGTATCAAGATATCATTATATATCTCCAGACTTAGACTTTCTAGCCCAATTTGTCTAGTACTGACCGTTGTCGCATACATTACCAAGCCTGTCAATATATCATCCTCGGTGATACTCTTTATCACTGTGGAGTTGACTCCATTTTTCGATGATGTCTCACTTATGATAAGGTTGAGAAAGTGTGAATGACTACCATTCTATAGCATATGGTGGTCACATGTCTGGGTATGCTACTACCCAAAAGATCTTACGAGCTAGGTATTTTTGGCCTTCCCTATTCAAATATTGTATTATTTTCATCCAAAAATTCCATGCTTACCAAACATACAACAACAAAATAAGATCTCACCCTGCTCCCTTACATCCTGTAGTTTATGTTGGACCCTTCTCTAAATGGGGCATCAATTTCATGACATGTAACCCTCACTCGGCCGGGGGGCATGGGTACATTATTGTAGCTGTAGATTATTTCACGAAGTGGGCCGAGGCGATGCCTACATTTGATAACACGGGAAAAACTGCATCCCTATTCATCTTCAATCACATTATTACACGATTTGGAATCCCACAGGCTATTGTTACCAATCACGGTAGCCACTTTCGAAACTTTATGATGTCCAAGCTTATGGGAAATTTAGGTATTCAACATGAAAACTCAACCCCCTACTATCCACAGGCCAACGACCAAGTCGAAGCAATAAACAAAGTACTTATTACCATGCTTCGACGGATTATCAGAATTCACAAAATGAGTTGGCACATGATGTTGTTCTCATCATTTTGGGCCTATCGAACATATGTGAAGTTAGCCATGAGGTTTACACTCTTCCAATTAGTGTATGGTTTAGAAGTTGTTCTACCGATTGAATGTGAAATTCCATCATTAAAACTAGCCTTCAAACTTCTCCCAAACACCTCTGCTGAGGAGGAACATCTATTGTATCTTATGAATTGGATGAAACCCGTCGCGATGCCACCCTAGTTATTGAAACCTAGAAGAAATGCATAAAATATCAATACGACAAACATGTCAAGACACGCGTGTTCTCTGAAGGTGATCTAGTTCTCCTCTATGAACAAGACTGTGATTTGCTAGGAGCCAAAAAATTTGAGTCTATGTGGTGAGGCCCTTATATTGTTAAAAGAGTGTTGGAGAAGGGAGAATATGATTTAGTAGATTACGATGGAATTCCTTTGAGTGAACCCAGAAATAGGCTTTACTTGAAGAAGTACTACGCTTAGCCTATCTCTGCATAAGCACTTGTATTTTTACTGTCTCATACTCTTGTGTGTTACTTTAGTGTGTTTCTGCTATTTGACTTTTACCCCTATCTACTTACCCTGCATTGTGTTTGGTCTCCAAATGTCAGTGTTTTTTCTACCTTATATTGGCTTCGACGATGGTGTTAGCCGTAGTACCCGGAATTTAGCTTCTACTGCTTGGGAAATCTATGCACCCTCAAATGAACTGATTTGTCTACAAGGTGTTTGTCTCAATCGAGCGACCAATAATATCGCAGAGTATAGCACGGTCATCGAATTATTGACTAGTGCTATTTTTCTTGGGATTCATCACTTAATTATACAACTTGATTCACAGCTAGTAGTACTACAGTTAAACAATGTCTATACTATCCAAAGCCCTACTCTATTACGGGTGTAATTACAAATCCACCTCTTGGAACGTCATTTCAATTATATTGAATATCAACACATTCCTAGATGTCTAAATACATTAACTGATGCTCTAACTAATTATGTATTAGACAGACATTTGATACATTTGTAATTCCAATCACATTTCACATATTGTACAAAAAGAAAAGTAAACCGGTAAAATCCTCATGCATATATATATATATATATATATATATAATGATATAATGTTTACAAAAAGAGTTTTCATTCGAAGATCAAAATATGAAAATATACAGTCCATGGCCCCCACAAAATGGAATCATGGATGCCTTTCACAATAGCATACTACTACTCTCGCTACCATATGTAGTAATCAAATAAGTGAGCCAAATACGCCTACAGTATGGCGTTGATAACGCCTCGCGATCTCCTCAATGGATATATCAGGGATGTTTGTCGTCAAGCCTTCCACGTTCTTCTCTATCGCATCATAATCCTCAACATCCCATCCAACTACTATGTGTGCCTCTCCTTGCCTCTGAATAGGAGAAGATCCTAGGGGTCGATGTGGCCCTACATCTTCATGATAAAAAAAAAAAAAAATAGTCTTTTGATCGGAAACAGAAAAACATTAAATATTTTAAAAACGCATAAAAACATTGTAAAAAACAAATGTCTTTCTTACCTATATCTCCCCACTCAGATCCCTCGGGGAGAACCAAATCTGGATCACCCTGAAAGTCTAGATGGACATAATCATAATCATCAATCATAAGGATTTGCAGTCCCAACCAATTGAATAATGCAACATCATACTTCACAATCTGGCCCGCCACATGCTATGTCATCAAGTCACACAATCTTTTCATTTGTGGGTGTCTCGGGGCTAGTATTCCCCATTCCACCTATAGGCGTAGGTGTGGAAATATTTCTAGGAAGAAAGATACTAAAATGGACCCATAACTGAACTATTTTAGGTCCCCATTATTGCTTTTCATGAGTTATATTTTAATGTTGCGTAATACACCGTCACACCAATTGAATACTCGAGGCTCCAAACATTCAATATCATATTGAAAGTAACTTTGGAGTTCCATGTGTGGAGAATCACTCCCTGCCATCTATGAAGTAGTGAAAAGGATGGTTGTGAGGGTCAAATCTCTCACACCTCAGATTTCTAATTTTCCTATACGTTTTTCGGCATCAGGTTCACAATGTCGACGAATGTACTCACTCATGGGAAAACCACCACCTCGACCACCTGTCAGAGTCACCCGTGCCCCATGATGTGACAACCCCATCAGGAAATAAATATCCTCAACATCCAAAGAGAGGACATGAACACCCACGTGGAACACTTGTTGTTCTGAATCCCGCATATGAACCAAATATTCTAGTAATCTTCGTTGGGCTCTCATGCCATGAACTTTGAAGAATTTTAATAGACCACATTGCCAGAGTGCATTCACAATCCCTATATCATTTAAAGCCATAGAATCATCTTCTTCGTTCTCACACTATCTTCATTCCAACATATTTTCAAGTAAACACTTGCATGGGAAACAACGAATATATTTAGCACACGTTTTCAACATTTTTTGGTATTTTTGTTGAGTCAATGTTCACTTTTCATTTTAGTTTTCTGGTTGTCGTGATCAAGCTTCAAGTACAGTACAAAATTTATACGAGTGCACCTTAACATGCCTACAGAAATCATTGATTATCACAGGGCCCATTATATGCCACTCGTAGCGTCCCCAGCGCATGACTAGCAGTCCCAAATCATAAACAAATATTGATTTTTTACCATCAAAAATAAAAATTAATCCGTTGAAAATATAGAATATGAGATGCCTACCTCTTTTATGAAATCTATTCATTGAATGATCCCCTGTGGCCTCTGTAATCTGTCGCCGAAGTTGAGGTAAAAAAAAAGGGTTTTTGGTAAGTTTTTGACCAAGTGCAAATAAAATGGTGAAAAAGACTTTTTGCTTCTATTTATTACTTTTTTATCATTTTTCCTAATATTTTGTTTTATATAAATACATTTTAGTAAAAAACCCATTAAGTCTAAAGGTCTTGTAAGTGTTTTTTTCCTTGTAGGAAAACATTTAGGACCTTAGACAACGAAGTATAGACGTTTTTTTTTTTATTTGTTTTGGTTGTTTTTCAGAAAAACATCGAGCATAGTCTTTGCTCGTTCTCGGGCTCAAAAATCAATGAGAACGTAATCGAGTATAATTTTTTCATCTTTTTGTACTTGTTATGGTAACATGAAAACAACGAAACCTATGGAGAACTCGTTATTCTCTTTTCATGCTCCCCAAAAATGAAAAGATCGATGAGCGACCTTGTTATTTTCATGCTCGTAAAAGTATTTGAAGAAAATGTTTGATGGGAAATAGTTTATCACTTTTTTGGTCTTTTCAAACTACTTTATGAAAAATGAACTTGGAGAGTTCTCTTTAAGTGTTTTTCAGACTCTCAAAACATGAAAAATCCCCGAGTTTTCTACCTTTGGACTCGTTAAACAAACACCGAAAGGCCTGCATGGGACCGAACCACTCGCTCTTAAGGTTCTTTAAATATAATCTGAGGGACTCATTCGAAGGATGACATTAAATTGACAAGTATATGTTATCCTCCTCAATCTTGTGTAAAACTAAAGAGGTACTCGCCATAAATGGTGGGGGAAAATTTGGGAAAGGGATGTGTCTCTATATCTGTATTAATGGCAGTAAGAGTTTCTCTTGAACATGACACCCCTCTTCATCATTTGAATCTAGTTTGGGTAATCCGTTTGTCTCTTGTCTGACCTTATGCAAGTTCACATCTTGGGTCGGCTTTGAGTCAATATTGCCAATATCATTGTCATGTCATTCATATGTTCAAGAGAACTTCAAATGAAACTTTCTATCAAGTCGGTCATCTGCAATTGTCCATTCTTACCGTGTTAGCCTTCCCTGTGTCAGTCCCAAGTCACATACGTATTTTTCTCTACCCTAAATTTGTTACTTATTTCGTGTCATTGATGGGGGATACATCAAGGCCCTCCTGTGACGAGTCTTTTCCTATTGACTTCGACTCATTATCCAGTAAAAAGACTTAAAAATTATTTAGTACCTTAGAGCGTGCATGCCCCAATGGAAGATTTCTTCGCTTTCGACAGTAGATTCACATCATTGATCCATGATCGCGAGATTCTGTCAAGTGTTCAATTTCAACTCATTCATTCACACTTGTTGGATTGTACTGGAGTACCTTGGGAGTCATTGACATCAATGGTGATTTCCCTCACACTTGTTAACAGTTTTCATTAATGACTGGTAATCAAGTGGTTTCTATTCACATTCGACTCTAACATCTGTAATCACGTGACTAGGATCGTACTAACGGATGATGGATTGAAGACCCTGAACTTCATCATTTTTTGGTCTAGGTTGCGATGGATTACTTGTGATTTGTTTTTGACACATAGATCCACCTTTTATGTCTCGTGGCTATGTTCATACTTGAGTTTTCAATGCATGGATCCATAGTGTATTCCTAGTGGCTATGCAGAATCTTGTTGACATGGATCCATGTTGTATAATTGGTGGCCATGACCTACATTTATGATTTCAATCATTTACGGTCTGAACATGGGAATTCCTATTTCAGACGTGGTGTGATATTGTCCACACGCTTGATTTTTTGCAGGTTCATGATTGGTGTGCCCTCATTTCTTGACACATACACTCTTATTTTACAAAGTATTTCAGTTGTCTCGAGTTCCAGCCTCATACTTTGGGGGGAACTATGTTACACATTATTTTGGTCACCCTGATAATGGTTACATAAAAATGTGTTCAGGTTTTCAATATGGTCTTTTGCCTGAGAAAATCAACCTCTTTCCACCCTTGCAAGACGCACTTTTGGAAGGCCTTCGCAGGCTGCTCCCTTTACATAGTGCGGAAATCCTTGATTTCTGCAGGCTGAACTACAGCCAGCCCGTGGGATTTCCATAGGCTGCTATATAGGCAGGTCGTAGTGGCACATTAAAACTAAAAGAGGAAAGAAGTTCTAGAAGCTTCTAGAAGTGGAATCTTCTGGAAATATGAGGTGGTGTCTGTATGGATATGATCCTACTGACTTCTCTGATTTGATGGGGTCATCCTCATCTCTTTAACCACTTTAGCTTCTCCTATATAATGATAGCATTTTCATGAAAAGGTTATAGGTAAAAGCATAAAGATGCATAGAAAAATGATGAAAGAATAGGTTGAAGACTGTGTGAAGAATCTTATTTCAAGTGATGCTTGAGGTCTCCATTCATCCATCAATCTTTTGTGAAAAATATTCACGCAAATGTCAGAGAAAATGTATGTGTGTGTTAGATCAAAGGGCCATTGAAAGGGAACTTGTGACATCAAGGAGATTCGGTTGTATTTTATACCTTTCATTAATATAATACGGTGGCACGTCTCTTTCCCATAAAATTATTGATATTTTATTACATGACTCCTTGATCACATGTTTAGGTTGTCATTGAATTTCACTATTACTGCTTTCACGTTGATTGATTTGTGTCATTGCAAATCTGATCTCGCAGGAAGATTGGAGTAAGGCAGGATCAACAAAGACATAAGGAAGCGATTCATAAGGTATGTTATCTATTCCTTCTTTGGTAGTTAAACTCAATGATTGTAACCTAGGGAAAATGTCTTGTTCCGTCTTGTTTTGTTCTAGATCTAGGTGGATCTAGGGGGATTAGTTCATGTCCACATCTACCAATTTACCCGTCAAAAATGGTTTCTCTGGCTATAATCAAATTAATATTTTTCCCGCGGATCAACACAAGACTGCTTTCATCTGTCCTTGGGGTACCTTTGCCTACCGGAAACTTCCTTTCAGTTTAAAGAATGCTGGAGAGAATTTTCAACATGCTATGTCTTATTCTTTTCACGATATCAAGCACATCATACAATTGTATCTTGATGATATACCAATCCATTCCATGCACCACCAAGATCAATTGGCCCATATCTGAGCCATTTTCATTCGTTGTCGTTACTATCGTATCCGTTTAAACCCACACAAATGTGTTTTTTGTGTGGATTCCGACCAACTTTTGGGTTTTATTATATCAATTCATGAAATTAGGGTGGACCCTTTGAAGGTTGATTCTATCCTTAATCTACCTCCTCCTTCTACACTTCACCATCTCCAAAGTTTGCAAGGGAAGGGAAACATTTTGTGTCGATTCATCCCCAATTACACTGAGTTAAAGTTATGATTTACTCAATTATTGAAGAAGTTTTATGAGTTTGTATGGGATGAAACTTCCAACAAGGCCTTTGAAGCTTTGAAGCTTACCCTAACCCATACACCACTACTTTTTCCACCTGATTATAGTAGATACTATTTCCTCTACCTCGCCACTGCGGACTCTACCATTGCCATGGTTTTAGTCCAAGAAGATGATTCGCATGATGAACATGTAATTTATTATTTGAGTCAGAGTCTCATGACTACCGAAGCCAAATACCTACATGTGGAAAAACTGGCCTTGACAACTATTCAAGTTGTCCAATGTTTCTGTCACTATATCCTATTACGTAGGACCATTGTCATTTCCGATTGTAACCCTATGCAGCATGTCCTTATGCACCAATTGCTAGGGGGAAAGTACTCCAAATGGATTGTGATTCTCCAGGAGTTCAACTTAGAGTTTGAACATGCTAAGTCTAAGAAATCATTGGTTTTCGTCGAACTGATTTGTGTAACAACCCTAGTTGAAAATATGCTTAGGGATTATTAAGCAAAATTAATTAGGTGATTAATTGTCTTAAAATGGTTTTAACTAAACAATGATTGACATAATAATATTAATTAAATATTTATTAGTTAATTAATTGTTATGATTTTAATTAATTAAATTAATTACCTATCACATTGAATGAACATGGTAATAAATTAAAAAGGGTTAATAAATTATATTGTTTAAAAAAAAGGGTTATGTGTATGGAGGGGATAAGGAGCATTAATAATGAGATAAGGAGCATTAATAAATGGATAAGAAATGACTGAATGGATAAGGAAATAAATGAGGAGAAAGTACGGTGAAGGAGGGATATGAGCGGAGGAGGTTTACGAAAGAGGGGAGGATTATCATTCTACGAGGGGATTTTTATTTTGGGGGGTTCTGTAGTATTTGCACAGAGGAGAGTTTGAGTTCTATCGTCGAGAAGGATTAGTACAGGGGGCACCGGTTTGCTGGGGGTTTTGGGCACGGGGGCCAGGATATGCATATGGTATCCTGGAGCTAGGAAGTTGTCCTAGTTGGCAGGGTGGAAACAAGGTTTGGGCAGAGTTGGTCAACGCATTAGGCAAGAACAAATAAGTGGGTTGGACAACCAGGTCGACGGAGAAACTAGCATCAGGAAGAGGTAAAATTGTTTTATTCTGTTATGAAATTATTATGGTAATTTTTTTTTATTCTTTTATGAATTTTATTATTCGTTAATAAATTTATATCCATATGTGTTGAATTTATAAGAAATTACTAAGTTTCTGAAATCAAGTAGAAGTTACTGTTTCATTTGTGGAATTAATTGATGTTAAATTAATACGGTTATTACACATGGTATCAGAGCCTCGTTCACAATCTGGAGCCTTAAGGGCCACTACTGCTATAAAAAAAATATAGCAATTATCACACATCCCAATTGCCTTGCATTGGTTATCTAACAAATTCTATGTGAATTCCAAATGATATCGTAGTTGTAAAAAAAAATAATAGCATATGCGCATCTAATTACCAACTTATCTAAGGGCCAATTTATATAGACAATTAAAATTTAAAACTTAAAAGATCTTATCCCATTCCATATGGAAATTTCATCTCGTTCAATATAGAATTTTGTTGGGTTATTTCCATTAACTTTGAACGTTATAAAATTTTACTAAAGAACAATTGAAAGAAGGTGTTCAACAAAATTTCTTCACCGATAATGAAGAATGGAGAATATGAAAGATTAATGAATATTGGGAATATGAATGGAGAATCTAAAATATCAATGAACATTGAGAATATGAATGGACAATMTSAAGATTCAAAGTAAKMMAATTACATTAATACCCACAAATAACCAAAATAAGTGRAGYTGTAAACATATAATTAGCATAAAATAATCAAGGGAGAATGCTTCATAAGCTCATAGTTTTTTAAACAACAATTTAGAAGAAAGGCAACAATATTACCAAATATTAGAAAGGCACAATACTAAAAATCAAAGGGAAGCTTCTGCGGAGTTCAAGTCATCCATAACCTTTGATTATATATCTTCTGGAAAGGCAACAGTTGGACCTTTCCTTGAATAGAAGTCTGCAAGTACTCTAATTACTTTCACCAATGCTACATATTAATCCTCGGATGTCACTGATTGCTGCCCAGTCCAATTTCGCATAAAATCCTTAATGGATTGTTTTTCCAAATCCACCGACCTACTGAACTTGGTGGTATATTTGTTGTCCTCCTTCAACAATTCCCTCAATTTCTTGACAACTTCTCTCACATTCTTCAGATAAATCTTGGGGAGAATTCTTCTAGACTTGGTCTTCTCGTTGGGGTCGAACAAGGACAACAATCCTCTGAGAAAACCCTCGTCATTCTCATAAGAAGCCTTTTCTTCAGCGTGCGCCCACTGAAAGGATAATGGGGCCATGAATGTGGCACCCATACGAAAGAGGCACCTCGTCTGAGCTGTAGTTTCGCTGAAAGTAGTAGGAAATCACCATGAAGAATGCAATCTCCTTGCTTCTAAGATGAGGGTGGCGGTTGACTCATTGAGATAGCAAGTTCAAGCTCCGCTAGGCTAGGGCAAGATATGAACGTTAAACTTGTCATGGTGGACTTCGGTAGAACCATAGAGAAAACCTGGCACTGTCATGCCAGAGAACTCGCCTAGACTACAATATAAACTCGTTCTAGACTCTCAATGTCCAACAAATAAAAATCCTAGTGCCTAAAGTGCCAAGCACGCCAATGTCCAAACCCCCAAACCCACGAGAAAGAAAACTCTTCCACTGCACAAGTCAGCCAAGACCGAGAACTGGTGCGCCAGGTACCGAACCAAGAATGAGATAGCTCACTCACCTCCAAGCCAAATGCAAAACGTAATAAACAGAAGCTATCGCCCAAGCACCAATGCTCAGAGACGACATTGAGCCTGTCGAGAGGGATAGAGCAAAGTAGAGAGGGGGCAGAGGAAGGACGCGGAAGTGAAGGAAGCATTTAGGGTTTGGAGAGATAGGTGTAGGATTATTTTGGAGGAAGCGGGCACGTGGGCTTCATGCATGCCCGATTTGATTTTTTTTTTATATTTTTATTTATTTTATTTAATTTTATATTTTATATTTATTTTATTTATTTATTTATTTAAATTAACTTTTTAAATTATTAATAAATTTAAATTTCAATGGTTTAAATCGTAAATTTTTTTATTATTAACAAAAAAAAAAGATAATATAATATATATATATATATATATAATATTAATAAATAGAGTTATAAAAAGAATTATAAATTTTTTGGGGTCCATGGGTTTTGAACCCGTGACCACCCACCAAGCGAAGCTTCTTAAGAAGAACACTAACACCAACACGCCCTCATAAGTCTTTACAAATAAATTCTTATGTTTAATTAGATTAATGGTAACACTATAGGAATTAGAGTGGTATTATTATTAGGAAGATACAGTATGAAGATTAAGACTAACTCGCTTATTACCTAATCTATTGATCTAGAGCCAGCTAACCGAGTTGAATCATAATTAGTGAATGCACCGGAAATCAAGGTAAAGTCTTATTTAGCGTTGTTGATATTTGTATCCAAAGTATAAACTCCAATTGCCCAAGTGTCAGGCTCACGAGACCATACACACAACTCATCAAGCCAAGCACCAAGTCCCTCCACTCCAGTCCACCAGTCAAAGTCAACACTAAATCTCAATGCAGCATTCGACGATGCCAACACTAGGCGCCAGGGAAAATCTCACGGGTCAAGAATTGGAGGATATTTAGTTATAAGCAAAAAGTTAGAAGGACTTAGACTAGGACAAGAGGGAAGGAGGCGACATATGCACTAGGAGAGTAAGCATAGGAATTGGCGAGTATGGCGCAAGGCTAGCATAGCTACAGGGCAAGGGAACCAATATTTTTTTTATAGGGGTGAAGAAATCAAGCTTAGACGCTTAATCCTAATCCTAACGTAGCCAATCCCCTAAAGGAGTAATGTCTGTTTACAGACAAGTAAAGAAAACTAACGCCTAACCCTATTTCTATTTTAAGTAGCACCAATTTGAAACGTCCTGGAACTCATCCTGACAACTTTGGTTGATGTAGGTTAAAGCATACAGGATGGTCAGGACTCAAGGGAGTCGAGGCAGAGGAGCATCGTCTCAAGCACCGCCAACACCGCTAGCACCACCACCACCACCATCACCTGAACTAGATCTCATATTGCGCTCGTTGGAAGCCATTAATAAGACTTTAAAGGGGCAACAACCGACAGGGACTGAAGTGGAACCCCCACCGTCTGGAATGGGTAATCCAGAAGTGTCAAGGGATTTAGGGGGAGAACCTCCACCCGAAGACATAACGTGAGAATTGAAGAAGATCAAACTTCTGGAGTTTTCTGGGGGTCGCGCCAGTGAACGTGCTGAAGCATGGTTGGAAGGCATGACAAGTTGTTTTGCCATAAGGGACTATGCGTCCAACTCAAAGGCAAAGATCACAATTTTTCAGTTAAGAGATAGCGCCTTGAACTGGTGGGGAAACCTAGAAAGACAGCTGCACCTTACCCGAGACACTGTATCTTGGGAAATTTTCGAGGAGAGGTTCTGAAGGAAATATCTACCAGCATACTACGAGGAAAAACAGGTAGGGGCATTTCATGCCTTAGTACAGGGAAACATAATTGTAGAAGAATATGAGATTAGATTTATAAAACTAGTCAAATATGTTTCGCATATGGATAATGACCAACAACAGGTAGAGCACTTCATCTATGTATTGAACCCTAAGATAAGAGCTATGTTGTGGATGTGGAAACCATCTTCAGTGGCGGAGGCGGTGGAAAATGTGCATTATGCGTAAGAACACATGAACTTAACTAGGGGTACAAGACCGACTTTTCCGCATCGTCCTAGATTCGTAGGGAAGGCCCCAAGGACATTTCCTATGGGAGGGGGCTGAAGGCCACCGCCATATGGTAATAGAGTCGCTCCAAGGACAGTAGTCGTAGGGATTTCAATGGCAGCGGGTGCAGCATCTTGTTCATTGCCAACAACTCAGACAGGTCCACGACCATCTCAGGGAACAACTAGTAGGGGCAGGGGTTCCAGGGGAAGGAACTCATTTCAGAGACAGTCACATAACAGTGCACAGGTTCAATCTCGTGTTACCTGTTGGGCGTGCAGAGGACCCCATTACCAGCGTGACTTCCCAGAGTTACAATCTGGGTTTGTGCATAGAGAAGGAAAGGCACTGATGGGGAGGTCAAGTAGCAGCCACCAGATTTATGTAGCGGTTAATAATTGCCAGGCCGAACATCAATCAACAGTGGTAGAGTCATTAGGTACGCTAAATCATATCAATGTTAAGGTTTTATTTGATTCTGGTGTGACAGATAGTTTCATTTCACCATCTGCATTAGAAAAGAGTGGGTTGGTAGCCTACGAGAACGATGACTTTAAACAAGTTGAGATGGCTTCGGGGGAAAAACAAGCAGTAGGACCTAGTGTCGATAATTGTATAGTAGACCTAGGAGTGTGTACTACTAGGTTGAAGGTATACGTCACTACTCTTGGGGCATATGACCTAATCATTGGAATGGATTGGTTAGTAGCTCACCGAGCTTTGGTAGATTGTTTTGCAAAGAGGGTTCTTTGTGTCGATGATGAAGGAAGACTAGTAGAGATCCAAGGTGTACAGAAAAAAGTGTCATTATGCTTTATATCAACTATGAAGGTTAAGTGATGCTTGAGGCAAGGGTGTCGACTTTATGTAGTTGAAGCAGTGAATGAAAGGAAAGGACCCTCATTGGATCAGTACCTGGTATTGCCAGAATTTAAAGATGTTTTTCTGAACAAGTTACCAGGGTTACCTCCTGAGAGGGAGCTTGATTTTACTATTGATCTAAAACCTAGTGCAAAACCAATCTCCAAGATTCTGTATCATATTACAGCACCAAAACTTTGTGAATTGCAAATGCAGTTGAAAGAGTTACTGGACTTAGGGATAATAAGGTCCAGTGTCTCACCTTGGGGTGCACTAGTAACTTTTGTAAAGAAGAAGGATGGATCTTTATGACTGTGTATAGACAATAGGGACTTGAACTGTGCTACAGTGAAAAATAGGTACTCAATGCCACGAATAGATGACCTCTTCGATCAGATGAAAGGAGCAATGGTATTCTCAAAGATTGATTTGTGATCAGGGTATCATCAGTTAAGGATTAAGGAAGGTGATATCCCAAAAACTGCCTTCCGAACTCGACTTGGACATTATGAGTTCATCGTCGTACCTTTCGGATTGACCAATGCACCAACAGTATTTATGTGCCTCATGAACGACGTATTTCGGAAGTACTTAGACCGTTTTGTACAAGTCTTTCTAGATGACATGCTCATCTATTCCAAGAATGAAAGAGAACATGAGGAACACCTACGAGTAGTGTTGTCCTGCCTTAGGGAGAAAAAATTATATGGAAAGTTGTCAAAGTGTTCCTTCTTCCAGAAAGAGATCCACTATTTAGGTCATATCATTTTCGGTGAAGGAATCTCTGTGGACCCAGAAAAAGTAAAGGCCATTATGGAGTGGCCAG
>JZKD02S2225870.1:9396-34783 GCA_000966675.3 Picea glauca
TTTTATGCAATCACTCAACAAGGATGATACACTACCTCCATAGGCCTTATTATCAATTTTATTTGTTTTCATTTGCATAATGATCCTCTCTATTGACTTGATAAGATGTGTGCAGAACTTGCAAGTGAATCTAAGCATTTGTTGATTTGGTAATCACATTTCTTAAATTTGGTTGGACATTTTATCATATCAAAGATAGTTGCAACTTTACAACGATAATGTTATTGGCCACGTATGATACATGATGTTGAGAACCACCTCAATTTTTTTGTTGCAATAAATCACCATTTAGGTATGTATGATCCTTTGATTGTGTCCTTTAGACCTTAGGAATCTATTAGTGTAAGTTTATGGTTTACTAATGGATAAATTTTAACATGACCGCATATTTTTTGGTTTCAATTGACTCTCTAAAATGGCCATCATGGTTCCTTGTAAGAAGGGTACTACAACCTTTGATGTTGCTTCTTTTTCTTCATTTTTGATTGTATAATTTGGGATTTCCCTCTATAGTTTTAACCCATGACTCTATGCTTATTATCCATTTTTGGTATGCCTAGTGGACTATGCTTGACACAATGGCTAATGCCTTCCACAAATTTCCACCCTTAGATTGATGGTAGTATGAAATAGTTCCTTCTAGTTCAACCTTCCACCGTTTTTTGGTATGCATATAGTATTTTATGTTGATCTTCCAAAGACATACTATCCACGCATGCTCAAAGTAGAAGCAAAGGTTTTAGGACCAACAAATGTGGACTCAAGCCAAATGGTGCCATCCTTTATTGATAAAATTATTTACCAATAGATCAAGTCTATTTGACATAATGATATACCTTTTGTTTAGAGTAGGGCCAAGCAGTGTCCATATTAGGAAAAATGGTTTACAATTGAACAAATGAAAATTCAATTTCCCTAGTTGCATCTTGAAACAATGGGTATATATATATATATATTCCAAAGAAAAAATCATTGTATTTGATATCTCAGTAGGATATAAAAATACACGTAAGCTATCCTTTTGGCTTAGTTCATCTTCCCTGATACTAACCTAGACATATGCATTTTATCTTCCAAAAAAGATCCATATATGATTCGTACATAGCCATACAAAATCAATCTAGACAAAACCTAACATAACTAGAATCGTCTTTAACCTCCAAGAAAACATAATTCTATATCTACCCCAAGACCTATCAACCAAACATCAAAACATAGACAATTGAGTAGCTTCTATTAGAGCATTGTCCTTGTATTCAAATTCCCACAAGGAGCCTTGTAGAATGATGGCTTATTTTGACAACATATCCTATTTTTTATTAAAATCCATGTAGATATGGAAAAATGAGGCCTCCTCGAACATAGATTTTTTCTCCAAGCATAGTTCCATGATTGGCTCCAAGACCAAATATGTAATATTAAATTTTCTATTATCCCAATCTATGAACATATTAAAATCTCCAAGAACATGCAAACACCTAATATTTTTTTCAAGTGCCACTTTCATCAACATCTAGAGGGTGTAGAATTCAACCATGTTATTTGCTTCCAGTCCTGCTCCATATTTTAAGGAGAAGAAGTGGTAATGATATAAAAAGAGCATGACTCCATCCCCACACATTTTTGGAGAGCCTTGATAAGCTCCATCAAAGAAATCCCAAGGCTTTGTGAAATCAATATGGGGCTCATGCAATACCCTTTGAGATTTAATATTAATATTTATATCAAAATTGATGCCCAAAATAATTTTTTATTTTTTTTCTAAATAAATTTTGGTCGTCGCATATACGATGAAAACTTTTATTGATGCGACGGTTTTTCTATATAAACATCGAAAAGCTGTCGTCACCTATGCGATGACAGTTTCTATTGATGCGATGGTTTTACTATATAAACAACGGAAAGATGTCGTCGCCTATGCGACAATAGTTTCTATTGATGCAACAGTTTTGCTATATAAACAATGAAAAGTTGTCATGGAATAGGTGATGAAAAATTCTATTGATGTGTTGGTTTAGCTACATAAACAACAAAAATTTGTTGTCGAATAGGCGACGACAACTTCTATTGATGCGACGGTTTAGCTATATAAAAAATGAAAAGTGGAGTCGAATATGCGATGACAACTTCTGTTGTTGCGTCGGTTTAGCTACATAAATAACAAAAAGTTGTCGTCAAATATGCGATGACGACTTCTATTGATGTGTCGGTTTAACTATAAAAGTTGTTGTCGCAATTTAGATGAAAAGTTGGTTTGATATTGCTTGCCTATATCGTCACTTGTGCGACGTTTGATCAAGTTCATCGCAAATGCCATGTCACCTAAACCGACATTTCAGAGACTCCAAATTCGTCGCCATATCAACGACATAACGTCGCAATAACGTTGAAACAACCATCGCAAAATGGGCCAAATATGCTAGTGAAATGGGAGAAAACCACAAAATTCTTTCTTGTATATATCAAGAATTCATTCATAGGAAGCACCAATTTCCCAATTCTCCATATGCAACTACAAGGAGGCCACAACCCCGTATTTAAAATCTCCAACTTGAAGGAAGCAAAAACTCCTTGAATTCTATGGATCCAACTAGAAGGAGGATACAACCCTTTAGGTTCTTTGGCTCCAACTGGAAGATGGCTACAACCACTTAGTTCTACAACTCCAACCTGAAGGAAGCTCCAACTTCCTGATTCTCCAGATCCAACCAGAAGGAGGCTACAACCCCCTTTCCTTTCTCCATCCCACCTCCCTGAAATATAAGTGTAGACCAACTGTCACTACGACAATCACTGCCACTGTCACTGTCACATCAATCTATAACCTGCCACTGAACAAAATTTCCAACCAATTACTATCTCATTCATCATACTAGATCCACTCTCATCCACACGAAATTCATGCCAATATCACCAAGAACATATCTCAAACCATATTCTCAACATCACCAACACATGCCTCTACCAATCATGTACCAAGATCACCACATACCATCACAAGATATGTGTCTCAACAAAGTATCAAATTGTACTAGGCATCAAATTGTACCATGCATCAACCTTTACCACAACCTATACTATCAACCATGTACCATAACAAGTGCATCAACTATGCACCAAACCTATACAAAATAGGGTTCCTTAACCACACCTCTGGGGATACATGTATACTACATCAAATGCACCCAACTAACTTACCATCAATATCAATCATACAACTGTCCAACATCTCTGGACCTCTCCAAGGGTTGACATCAATCTCTAAGGGTTTACATCAAAGAAAACCAACTATCCAAACCAACTGTCCAACAATCTCCAGCTTTGGCATTGATGGAAACACCAATATTGATGGAAACAATGATGCTCTGATGCTCATGCTCCCCTTGTGACCATTAATCCTCATCAATATTTCTCACTCTCCCCCTTTGAAATCAATGGAAAAGGGTATCTCTCCTTAGGGATTCTCCCCTTGTTGTTATGGATATATTCTTTCTTTTCATTACCATGCCTTTGTTCTTTCTTTCCTAATTTGACAAAATATAAATTCTCCCGTCGATATGTATCCTCCTGTCTTCATTCTACCGATCTTCCTATATCGATCTCTTTCTTTAATTATTTTTCTACCCTTGACCTTTCTGTAAGATGTATATATAGGGATACATGTATATGTTTCCTTTCCTCTCGTCCAGTGCTGTGTATTTTCCATTGGTGCTTCCTATTGAATTTCACTGACATATATAAAAAGAATTCAAAATTCTATTTCTTCATTTACTTTTGACGTTTACTTGACCATATCAATAAACAATGTTGTTATGATGATATATCTTCTACTGATGGTTTATCTTTCCCCGATCTGTTGTTCATTTCACTACTTTCCTTTCTGTTACCAACTCATTCCAACTGATTCCAATTGTAAATACATTGTTATGCATCTTCTCCGACCCATGCTTTATGTACCTTCTAAACATCTCATGAATCCATATCTTTCCATGTGACACACATTGTCCATAACTCTGCTACTCAACTGTCCATAATGTTTACCCATATATCACTATACTGTTCTGAATACTTCTCTTGAATATGCTATCTGACTACTCTGAATCTGTCTCTATAAACACTTCATACTACTCGGAGATGGTTCTATGATCTATACTGTCTAGTACACAGACTCCCCCTGTTCAACAAACATATGTACTAGGAGTCTCCTAGCCGAATGGATTAAAAATATTCCCTCTTTGATGTAGAGTAATCTTCCTCTTCGTCTGTAGACTCATCATCTCCATTAACTTTGAATTCTTCCTTTCTTATTGTGTATTGATATCACACTACAATTCCCGAAATTACAATCTCTTGGGCTCGTTCTTTATTCACCTATTCTTCTTTTCTTTCTCGCACTACTGCAAATCCTATGATCTCTAGGACCTGTTCTTTATTCACCTGTTCTTCTTGTTTTTCATTTCTTCTCCAAACCTTTCTGTATCTGACATCTTCCTTTATCTCTATAGATTTGTCTTCATATTGTATTATTTCCAATCTTGAGAGTATGACTTCTGGGTGTCCTTCATTTATCTGATCTTTCTTTACCTTTTCTTGTTTTCTTTTCCAAACCTTCCTATATTTGATATTAGTGTTCTTTCTCAAGGAAGTATCCATCATACTTCTACAATCACGAGATATATGACCATAATTGTGGAATTTGTAACATTCAATATTCTGTGGGGCCACATAAGTATTTCTTTCTTGAACATTTATTTCATAAGCCCTACAGTCTGCAACTTTATGTCCAAAGTTAGTACAATAAAAACAATGACCATAAAATAAATTTTCATATCTGGGAGTGAATGGTGTAGTTGTTTTTAATTCCTTCCTTGGCTGATCATGATTGAAGCTTCTTTGTGTCTTGAATGTGAAGGGTATTCCTGAAGATGTATCTTTATCGTTTTTCTTAGATTTTGGTTAACCGTGATTCCTTCCTCTGAGTAATTCTGCATAACTCTTACTCTTTTCTTGATTCTTTCTTTCTAGAAACCTAGAATGCTTCTCCTCATTCTCTATTGTTTATGTGGATGTTTCCGTCTCCTCAACATTCTTACTGATCTTGACAACTTTTACTCTCTACATGCCAACTTCTTCTTCAAGCTTCTCCACCTCTTCTTATTTCTTCAACATCCGATTCCCGATGACTTTTTCTATTCACCTTGCTTCTTCAAGTTGGATATTCAAGGAGATTATATCTTCTTCAATTTTTCTTTCTTGTTGACTAAATTCTACTTCAAGACGATTGAAATCCTTAGTTATTTCCTTGAGATGATCTGTCAATATCTTCTCTCTCTTTTTGACTTCTTCTTTCTATGTTGTTATTTTGTCTTCCAAACACTACTTCTGACTCTTGAGCGTTTCTTCAATTTATTTGTCTTCTTTCAAATGATCCTATAAACCTATAATAATGTGATGTACTTATTTCAAGATTTGAGGAGTTTCCTTTAGCTTAATCAATTCTTCCTTGAGGAATTGATATTCCTTCTTTGCTTTGCTTAATTGAGTGAAGGAAACTTTAAATTATGCTTCAATATCCACTTCACTCTCTTATTATATTGAGTCTGTCTAACATGATGAGTGTATTTCTTTTTGTTCTTTACCTACATCTTCTTTGGAATTATCTGACTCTATGATGGGAGAAAAATAAAGATTATGTATCTTATCTTAGAGTTCTTTAGTTGATAAACATTTACCCACTTTGTCTTTTACTGAATCATATAGTCTTTCCATAATGAAATCCATTGCTATTTTGTTGTTCTTCTTCAATTCCTTCTTGGTTGCAGTCTTAGGTTTCTTTGTAGCATTGTATCTTGTCACAACTGATCGCCAAATATCATATCCTTGTGCCTTTAAAAAATTCTTCATTCTGATATTCCACATTTCATACTTCATACCATAATGACCAATAAATACTGGTACTCCATTCTCAGTGCACTCCATGATCTACCTTATAGTGGTTAAACAAATTCTTGATGGAACCTACTCTGATACCAATTGTTGGAATACTGAGAGGGTGGGGGGTGAATCAGTATGAGCACTTTTTACCACTTTTAACCAGAATATATATTCTTTCACTTTATCAACAATTTTCAACAATTTGTCATTAATGTATCATCTATGATTGAATTAATATATATATCATAAGAATGTAATCATAAGAAACATCACATCAACATCACATCATGAACACAATACACCAATATCTACGTGGAAACCCAAATGGGATAAAACCACATAATGCTTTCTTATATATATCATAATTCATTCATAGGAAGCACCAACTTCCCAATTCTCTAGATGCAACTAGAAGGAGGATACAACCCCCTATTTACAGGCTCCAACATGAAGGAATTTACAAATCCCTGAATTTTTTGGCTCCAACCAGAAGGAGGATACAACCCCCTGGGTTCTCCATCTCCAAACGAAAGGTGGCTACAACCACCTAGTTCTTCGGATCCAACTTGAAGGAATATCCAAATCACTAATTCTTTGGCTCCAATCGGAAGGAGGCTACAACCCTCTTTCCTTTCCCTGTCATGCTGCCCTAAAATCTAAGTGTAGACCAACTGTCACTACCACAATCACTGCCACTATCACTACCACTGTCACTGTCACTACCACTGTCATTATCACATCAACTTGTAACCTGTCCAACCAATCATTGTCTCTTCCACGATACTAGATCCAATCTAATTCACTCATGCCAATATCACCAAGATCATATCTCAAACTATATTCTCAACATCACCAACACATGCCTCTACCAAGCATGTACCAAGATCACCACATACCATCACAAGATACATGTCTCAACCAAGTACCAACTTCTACCATGCATCAGCCTATACCATAACCTGTACTGTCAACCATGTACCATAACAAGTGCATCAACCATGCACCAAACCTGTACCATAAACCATGTACCATAACAAGTGCATAAAATATACCAAGTATCAATCATGTACCATATCATGTGACAACCATGCACATCAACCATGTACATCAACAACCTATCATAGCCTATACCAAGAACCTATCATAACCTTTACCAACAACCTATCACATTAATCTCATCAACCAATCAGATCTGATCGCATAGATCTCATAACAACTATCACAAGTGTATAGCTCAAACCATGTACAACTATGTCTCTCTAATCATGTGCCATACATATAAAAACATCCATAAACCATGTATAGTGAACCCTCACTTCAACCATGCATCAAACCCTCATTGTTATGCAACCTCAATCTGTACCAATAACTTCATAAACACACCTTAACCAAAAACCCTCAAACATATACCACTCATAACCCAATCATATACCAAGACCACTAACAAATGCCTCTCATAATGCACCGCACAATGTACCAATAAACAAAACTAAGTGCACCAATAATGTACTTCACCATATCTGCCTCAAAACATTCACTACAACACAAACCATACAAAAAATAACATCTCTAGGTGAATTCCCAAGCTCACAAGACCATACCTCAACCATGTACAAGCAAATGCCTCAAATATATGCCAATATGTGCTTCTAACAAGAAAACATAACAACCATAGACCAAATACCAGGGATATGTGTGTACCATACAACCAATATTCCCTCCAGGGAAAATGTTCAATCTCCCATGACCATATCCCACATAATCACCAACATTCAACTACAAACAAACATATAACATACCTTTTGATCATGTAGATAGATATGATGTACCTGACCACTATCAAACTTCCTGTAGCCTCACCTTAGCCTTAGCGACCTCAAATACCTCTCATCCTTTAGATATGACATTGTCTCGCGTGAAAAAAGGGGTTGTCTAGTGGGTCCACGCATGACATGATATAGGAATCACACGGGGATGAATCCTGGTACATTTACTATCTGACCCACAGGGATGGCCCTAATTAGGTTTTTTCGCAATTTTCCCACTCTCTACTACAACTAAAAAACTTTTCTGTCAACCTTCCTTCACTTCCTTAGACTTGTGCAACTTCAAATATATCAATGAGTACCTCTAATAAACCTTTCACAAGATAGATATTCAATGTGATCAATAGGTGCTAATGGGAGTCTCTTGATCTTTTATTTATACTCTCGAAGTGACTTCCTTTAGGGGTCATCTTCTAATTGTTTTACGCAAGTTCCCTTTTTTAGGGTTAAACCACTTTCTTGTTGCAACTATTTTACCCATAATTAGTAAACTCACCACGTCTTGTTGCAACTAATTTATTTTTAATTATTTTCTTATTTCAACAACTTTACCCATAATTAACTCCTAGTTGCAATTGCTTTGACTAGTAAACTTCTTGGTGACTTTCTAGGAACTTCTAGAATAATTGACTTCTTTGTTGATCTTATAGGGGACTTTAGAATATTCATGAGGGTCCTCCAACTTCACAAATCCTCATCACCTCAACCATGAGGAACCATGTGACGTACCACATATCATCAAAACAACACGACGTGTACTATTGACCTATGACAGTATTACCTACAAATTCACCGATCTTCATGTATTTATTCCTCATATAACAAACTTGGGTTCATTAACCACACATCTGGGGCTACATGTAGACTACATCAAATGCACCCAACTAACTCACCATCAATCTAGATCATACAACTGTCCAACATCTCTAGACCTCTCCAAGGGTTGACATCAATATCTAAGGGTTGACATCAATGAAAACCAAATATCCAAACCAACTATCCAACAATATCCCCCTTTTGCATTGATGGAAACACTGATGCTCCAATTCTCATGCTCCCCTTGTGACCATTTCTCCTCATCAATGTTTCTCACTCTCCCCCTTTGACATCAATGGAAAATGGTATCTCTCCTTAGGGATGCTTCCCCTGTCATTATGCATTTATTCCTTCTCTTTGTTACCGTGCCTTTTATCTTTCTTTCCTTATTTGAAGAAACATAACTCCCCTTGTCGATATGTCTCCCCCTGTATGCATGCTACTAATATTCTTGTCTGGATCTCTTTCTCTAATGATTTTCCTTCCCTTGAACTTTCTTTAAGATGTAGATCAATGAAGGGATACCTGTATATGTTTCCTTTCCTATGTTCAAGTGTTGTTTATTGTCCATTGGTGCTTCCTCTTGAATTTCACTGACATATATAAAAAGAATTCAAAATTTAATATTTTACTTTACTTGTCATGTTTACTTGACCATACTATTCAACAATGTCCTTCTGATGATATATCTTCTACTAATGGTTTCTCTTTCCCTGTTATGTTGTGCCTTTCACTACTTTCCTTTATGTGACCAACTGATTCCAACTGATTCCAATTGTAAATACACTGTTATGCATCTTCTCTAAACCATGATTTCTATACCTGCTAAGAATCTCATGAATACATATCTGTCCACGTGACACACAATTTTCATAACTCTGCTACTCAATTGTCGATAATGCTGACCCATCTATCATTGTACTATTCTGAAGAATTCTCTTGAATTTTCTATCTGATTGCTTTCAAACTGTCACTCTAAACACTTCATATTGCTCAAAATATGGTTCTCTGATATGTAGTGTCTACTGCATGGACTCCCCCTATTCAACATACATATTTACTGGGAGTCTCCAAGCCGAGTGGCTCAGAAAAATACCCACTTTTATGTAGATTAATCTTCCTCTTTGTCTCTAGACTCATCATCTCTATTAAATTTGAATTCTTCCTTTCTGACTTTGGATTGATGTCACACTACAATTCCTAAAAGTACAATTTCTTGGGTCTTTTCTTTATTCACCTACTCTTTTTTTTTTTTTTTTCTCGCGCTACTGCATATCCTATGATCTCTTGGACCTGTTCTTTATTTACCTATTCTTCTTTTTTTTATTTCTTCTCCAAACCTTCCTGCATTTGATATATTCATTTTTCTTTGTATATTTGTCGTCATCTCATATTATTTCCAATATTGAGAGTATGACTTCTGGGTTTCCTTCATTCATTTGATCTTCCTTTACCTATTCTTTTTTTATTTTCCAAACCTTCCTATATATGATATTAATGTTCTTTTTCAAGGAAGTATCCATCATACTTCTACAATCACGAGCTATGTGACCATAATTGTAGCATTTGTAACATTCAATATTGTTTGGGGCCACATAAGTATTTATGGCTTGACCATTTCTTTCATAATCCCTGCAATCTGTAACTTTATGTCCAAAGTTAGTACAATAAAAAAAATGACCATAAAAGAAATTTACATAACTGCGAGTGAATGGTGTAGTCCTTTTGAATTAATTCCTTGCCTGATCATGATTGAAGCTTCTTTTTGGATTGAATGTGAAGGGTCTTCTTGAGTATGTATCTTTATCATTTTTCTTAGATTCTGGTTGACCATGATTCCTTCCTTTGAGTACTTCTAGATAAATATTTCTCTTTTATTCATTATTCCTTTCTAGAAAACTCTGATTCTTCTATTCATTCTCTACTGTTGATGTGGATGTTTCTGTTTATTCAATGTTCTTACTGATCTTGACAAATTTTACTCATAACACGACAACTCATTCTTCAAGCTTCTCCACCTCTTCTTCTTTCTTCAAAATCCAATTCCTCATGAATTATTCTATTCGCTTTGCTTCTTCAAGTTTTCTTTCTTGTTGACTGAATTCTGCTTCAAGATGATTTAAATCCTCAGTTCTTTCCTTGAGATGATCTGTGAATATCGTCTCTCTCTTTTCTATTTCTTCCTTCTGTGTTCCTATTTTGTCTTTCAAACACTGCTTCTGACTCTTGATCATTTCTTATATTTATTTGGCTTCTTTCATCTGATCTTGTAAAACTATAATAATATGATGTACTTCTTCCGTGATTTGAGGAATTTCCTTTAGGTTGATCAATTCTTCCTTGAGGAAATGGTTTTCCTTCTTTGCGTTGCTTAATTGAGTGAAGGAAAAGTTATGTTCTCCCTCAATATCCACTTTCTCTTCTTCTTTTGAGTTTGTGTAACATGATGAGCATCTTTATTTTTGTTCTGTACCTGGATATTGTTTGGCATTCTCTGACTCTGTGATGGGAGAAAAATAGAGATTATGTAGCTTATCCCAGATTTCTTTAGCTGATGAACATTTACCCACTTTGTCTTTTACTAAATCATATAGTACTTCCATAATGAAATCCATTGTATTTTGTTGTTCTTCTTCAATTCCTTTTTGGATGCAGTATTAGGTTTCTTTGTAGCATTGTATCCTGTCACAAATGATTGTCAAATATCATATCCCTGTGCCTTTAAAAAGGTTTTCATATTGATATTCCACATTTCATACTTCATACCATTCTGTCCATTAACTACTGGTACTCCATTCTCAGTGCACTCCATGATCTACCTTACAGTGATTAAGAAGTTTCTTGATGGAACCTAATCTGATACCAATTGTTGGAATACTGAGAGGGTGGGGGGTGAATCAGTATGAGCACTTTATACCACTTTTAACCACAATATATATTCTTTCACTTTATCAACAATTTTCAAAATTTTGTCATCAATGTATCATATATGATTTCATTCAATATATATATCATAAGCATGTAGTCATAAGAAACATCACATCAACATCATATCAAGAACAAAATACACCAATATTTACATGTGAAGCCAAATGGGAGAAAACCATTGAATTCTTTCATATATGTATATAAGGATTTCATTCAAAGGAAGCACCAACTTACTAATTCTTGAGATGCAACTGAAAGGAGGATACAATCCCCTATTTATAGGCTCCAACCTAAAGGAATCTACAACTCCATGAATTCTATGGTTCCAACCATAAGGAGGTTACAACCCCTGGGTTCTATGGATCCAACTAGAAGGTGGCTACAACCACCTATTTCTCATGCTCCAACCTGAAGGAAGCTCCAACTCCCTAATTCTCCAGCTCCAACCGGAAGGAGGCTACAACCCCCTTTTCTTGCCCCGTCTTGCCTCCCTAAAATATAAGTGTAGACCAACTATCACTACCAAAATCACTGCCACTGTCGCTACCACTGTCACTGTCACATCAACCTATAACCTGTCATTTTATCCAACATATCACTGACCAACATGTCCAACCAATCGCTATCTAATTCATGATACCATATACACTCTCATCTCCATGCAACTCATGCCAAGATCACCAAGAGCATATCTCAAACCATATGATCAACATCACCAACACATGCCTCTACCAAGCATGTACCAAGATCACCACATAGCATCACAAGATATGTGTCTCAACCAAGTACCAAGCTATACCATTCATCAACATGTACCACAACCTATATGATCAACCATGTACCATAACAAGTGCATTAACCATGCACAAAATCTGTACCTCAACCTGTACCAATAACCATGTACCATAACAAGTGCATAAAATATACCAAGTATCAATCCTATCCCATATCATGTGCCAACCATGCACATTAAACATGTACATCAATCATATATATTAACAACCTATCACAACCTGTACCAACAACGTATCACATTAATCTTATCAACCAATCAGATCTGATCACATATATATCATACCAACTGTCACACATGTATATCTCAAACCATGTACAACTATGTCTCTCTAATCATGTGCCATACATATACAAACATCCATAAACCATGTATAGTGAACCCTCAAATCAACCATGCATCAAACCCTCATTGTTACACAACCTCAATCTGTACCAATAACTTCAACAACACACGTTAACCAAAGACCCTCAAACATGTACCACTCATAACCCAATCATATACCAAGACCACTAACAAATTCCTCTCACAATTCACCACACAATATGCCAATAAATAAAATTATGTGCACCAACAATGTACTTCACCAGATCTACCTCAGAACATTCACTATGGAAAAAACCATACAACTAATAACATCTCTAGGAGAATACCCAAGCTCACCATACCATACCTCAACCATGTACAAGAAAATTCCTCAAATATATTACAATATGTTCTTCTAACAAAGAACCATAATATACATAGACCAAATACTAGGGATATGTGTGTACCATACAAACAATAGTCCCTCCAGGGAAAATGCTCCATCTTCAATGACCATATCTCACATAATCACCAACATCCAACTACAAACAAGGATATAACATACCTTTTGATCCTATAGATAGATATGTTGTACCTGACCACTGTCAAACTTCTTGTAGCCTCACCTCAGCCTCTGCAACCTGAACCACCTCTCATCCTTCATATTTGACACTCCCTCACGTGATGAAATGGGTTGTCTAGCGGGGTCTTGTGTGACAGGATATAGGCGTCATGTGGGGATGCCTAATGGGACATTTATTGTCTGACCTGTGAGGATGAACCTAATCTTCTTTTTTCATGATTTTCTCACTCTCTAATGAAATTGCAAAAAAATTTCATCAACCTTACTTTGCTTCCTCAAACTTGTGAAACTTCAGATATATCAATGAGTACCTACAATAAACCTTTCACAAGATAGATATTCAATGTGCTCAATAAGTGCTAATGGGAGTCTCTTTCTCTCTTATTTATACTCTCCAAATTCCTTCCTTTATGGGTCATCTTATAAATGTTTTACCCAACTTCCCTCTTTTATGGATAACCCACTTTCTTGTTGCAACTACTTTACCCATAATTAGTAAACTCACCACTTCTTGTTGCAACTAATTTATTTTTAATTATTTTCTTATTTGAACAACTTTACCCATAATTAAATCCTATTTGCAACCACTTTTACTAGTAAAATTATTGGTGACTTTCTAGGAGCTTTTAGAATAATTGACTTCTTTGTTGACCTTCTAGGGGATTCTACAATATTCATGAGGGTCTTCCAACTTAAAAAATACATATATCCTCAACAGTGAGGAACCATGTGGTGCACCACATATCAATGAAAATGACACAACATGTACTATCCATCTATGATAGTCTTACCTGCAAATTCACTGATCTTCATGTCTTTATTCCTCATACAAAATCAGGTTCCTTAACCACACCTATGGGGATACATGTATACTACATCAAATGCACCAAACTAACTCACCATCAATCTTGATAATACAATTTTCCAACATCTCTAGATCTCTCTAAGGGTTGACATCAATCTCTAAGGGTTGTCATCAGTGACAACCAATTGTCCAACAACACAATGTTGTTGCACCCGACACCTATGTTTAGTGCATCCAAATCCTCCCCACGTGGGTTACAACTTGACACGCCATATTTATTTGTAAACTAGTTAACCATCCAACCATTCAAACACATTTTTGGAATATTGTTTTTTAAATGATCAGGATAAGGCATGCTTCTACCATTCAATTTTCTAAATGATTTCCTATCACTTTCCAATTTCCTTCTTCTTCTTCATACAATTTGACCCATGGTCACATTTCCTCTATGTTGTAAAGAATGAATTTATTGATGGCATGGATTTCTAAATTCGTTTATGTATACAAGAATTCAAAACAAATGGTATGATATCAAATATATATTATCAAATTTAGTGTAAACAATTGCTCTATAGAAATTCGAAAAAATATAAGTGACTCTTTATCATGCACCTTTTTATGTTAGTTTAGAGTATCTCTCCTTCCTTTTTGTCCTCATCCATTGGTCATCCCAAATCACTTCCCTTGGTGTGTCGTCAATTTTCTTGATGTAATCACTGGAATAATAGACCAACTCGTATACTATGTACCCATCTCCCATAGATCCCTCTAGATTTTCCTTATGTCGAACAAACCCCTTCAATGTTTTCATGTACCTCTCTAAGAAGAACATCTAATGACATGAGAGCACCCCAAATAAATCAACCTCATTATGTAGGTGAATAGAATATGGAATTGCAAGTCCATAAAACTCGTAGGTAGTTCCTTCTCAAACAACAAACAATCTCAATTGTCTTTCTATGCCACCATGGAATTCTAGACATATGAATCTCCTTTGATGTGATCCAATGTACAAATGTAGATAATTTCAATATGGAATGTTGCGGGTCCTAGGGCAAGTCATGGTTCACACAACCACACATGAGTAAAGGATAATGACACTACAAAATAGACACACACACACCATTAATTGACATAAAACTGTGAGTGCATAGTATATTTTTACTCACACTACAAAAGAATAATTATGTATTTCAACCCTGACTAATTCTCTTCTACATTGAAGCAATGTCATATAGTTGATCCATATAAAAAATATATTTCACACCCAATATAAAAACCTTCCCCATAGAAATATCACCTTTCTACAAATCCATGGAACATCACCTTCTTTAAAAGACCAAGATGGACTAGCCTTTCCTCTACTTTATTTTCTTAGCCAATGTATTTATTTAGTATTTGAAGCAATAAGATCTCTCCTAAAAACAAATGCGTCATTTTTATTCGATAATGTGTGTCTCTATAAAAAATATGAAACACTTTTGAATATATGCATGGGATCTAATAAGTGGAAAATATTAATATTCTCCCCATATGGAAGCTCATAGAATATAGATTTCATTTTCATCCCAATGGGCATTTTCTCAACATAGGTGTGAAAAACTTTAGGATCATTGAACATAGGTTCCCCATTTGAATCAAACAATTTTTCCATTTCCTTCTCCCTCTATGTGTCATATGCTCTAATCCAATCTATTGGTATCATTATTTAAGGTCTCATTGTTCTCTCTGGTTTACTATTGAAAGAAGATGCAACTCTTCTATAGGGGTGGTATTCTGGGAGGAATAACATTGAGCACTCATACACCAAATTTTGTAGGTCATTGGACCACCTAGGCTTTATATATGGTCAACAACATTTACATCCATGATACCCTTTTTTTACAAGACCTATGATGTTATTGTACACAAAGAACATTATTGTCAAAAATATAGTTTCATCAAACTAAGTATGTACCAACTAGAATTATATATATAAATAAATCAATCAACATGATTACTAGAGAATAATCCTAGTCCTAGATAGTTGTGCATGGTGTATTCACATGTGCCATACAATTGTAAATACCTCTCCATTAGGATGGGTCTTGATACATCATGTTAACACTCTGTAAATTCCCAGAGGTTGTCAGAGAAGAAGAAATTTACTAGAGGTAACTTTATGCAACCACTTCGAAACTGGAATCTAGCCCTACCAGTTTCAGAGAAGGATCTCTCTGTATGATTTAGGTATGTTTTAACTTTGAGATATTAGGCTAGTTAAACAAAATAAGATTTCGTGGTTTGTTTTGTTTTTGTTAAGTTGGTTGAAAAGGTCTTTTGCGCTTCTGTTGGGCTATGGGGTCTGTATTACAAGATATAAATCTAAACATAAATTAAAAGATTATTTTCACAGGGCAAGATAATGCATTCATTGGATTCTTTAGCTGTAAAGTGATGAATAGCAGAAAAGATGAGAATATTAGTTAAAGTAGAGAAGCATTTAAGAATTTCTGCATTGTAATATCAGAAAGATAAACATTTAGATCTTTCAAATTTGGAAATAAGGTATACAAAGATAAATTCTGCAACATGCGCTACTTTCAAAAGATTTAGATTAGAAAACAATATGACAACTAAGGGAGAAAAACATTCAACATAGAAAGGAAAACATCACCAATGAATAACATGCAAGAATCCTGTGAAACATCTCTTTGTATTACTGGAAGATCTCTTGATAAAAATTATAGTCTTTCTAGCTTACAGGGCGTAAAGATCAACCCTGGATACTTCAAAGATTGAAGTATTTATAATAAAAAATTACATACGATCCTGTCATTAAAGATCAGGACGTGACAGTTCTAAATTTAGCTAACTAACTCAACAAGCTGCAAAAATTCAGGAACTGTTTGATGATGTGTTGGAACTTCATGCTGATTTCTGGGGTAAACCGTTGGTGAGGTCTCTGCACGACCTCATATGACTGTACAACTGACTAGGCTTGGACACCTCATCTCTTACTCGATCAGATTACATAACTCTTCCCATCGAAGGTTACTGGGAACACTGACTTTGAGCAATCTTCGGTATACTTCATCCATCTCCGTATACTTGGAAAAAGTTGGCTTAATGATGAAAATGTACTGGATTTCGTTCTGTATGCTGATGTCTGACTAGAAAG
This sequence comes from Picea glauca, assembly GCA_000966675.3. Lineage (NCBI taxonomy): Eukaryota > Viridiplantae > Streptophyta > Pinopsida > Pinales > Pinaceae > Picea > Picea glauca. Next base: position 26,548 of record JZKD02S2225870.1, read on the forward strand.
CTTCTAAGAACGCCTTGCCTGTGATACTGCCCTGTATTCTCGAGAATTTTGAACTATCTTTAGCCACAGTGGCTAGTTTCTTTTTATAATCATAAAGTGTCTTTAACTTGTCATTTATGACCCTTAATCCAGGGAGGCCTTTCTTCTGCAGAGATTCAATTTTACTGAAAAATCTTTGTACTCCTATGTCCATAGACTGGACCTTTTCCTCCAGTTGCAGCATCAATCCTCTTTTGGTCAGGACCCTCTTGACCTCAAGGATGGTTTCTGTCCTATCTTCAATTTTCAACTCCTCTAACTCTTTTCTGGTTTTTGAATTCAGGAATTTAATAATCTTAGTGGCTTCTGCGGGCATTTCTCCCAATTCTCCTCTTATCTTTGCACCAGTTCATTCTGCTCGAACATGATTTGCACCATAAGCCATATTTCATTTATGGATTTGGTGATATCCATCCAAACATTTTCCTTGACCTCAGCAAGTGTTTTTCCTACCACTGTTTGATTTTGAAGCTGTTGCAATTCCTATTTGAGCTTCTCTGATGTTTGTTTCTCCTTGGAGTAGCTTGTTTGGTAAGAAGACTTGAGTTCCTAAAGGTTCTGGATCTCCTTTTTAAGTCTGTTGATCTCTGTCTCTTGCAAATTCATCTCTTCCATGGATTTTTCCAATTCTACTATCTTCTCCAGAGCTGTCAGTGGAGTTGCTGAGGGAATTTCTCCTGCAGATGCTCTGCTTACTCCTGTGAGTGGAACTGCGCTCAATGGAATGACCTCCATGGTCTTTGATTGTTCCTTGTCTTTCAATAACCTTTCGAGTTCTACTTCCATCTCTTTCAACTGTGCATTCTACTCCATAATCAACTTAAGCATCTCATCCTTTTCCCCTTCTGTCATAGCTATCTCCTTTGCCTGTGCATCTTCCGTTGGTGGAAGTTTCAATTGTTTCCTCATAGATGTTATATCGACATTTTTCTTTTTAAGCATCTCCTTAACTTATTTCACATTTGAGGGATCATACCTGATCTTGAGGACCAACTCTTCCAATGTCTTAATTCTGTTACCCTTTGCAAAGGATGATATCTTTTCTAATTTCAGCTGTGTCTGGACATTGCTCAGAGATACCTATAATTTAGTGGTCGCAGTAGAAGCATTTGCCAACGTGGATAAAGTCATTTCCCCAGTTTTCCTGTGCAGATCCATTTGATCAACAGGATGCACATCCCTAGTATGAAACTCAAATGTTTCCCTTTTTTAATCAGTGATTGCTTTCGGATCTGGCACCTATTCTTGTAGAAATGCCATGTGCATTCTACCCTTCTCTGTATCAAATGCAGACAACAATCTATGTTGTGCTATTGATGTTTGTTTCCAAAATTGAGCATATGTACTGTTGGTCAGCGTCTAATTTTTCTTTTTGATCAGGTCATATTTCTCAAAAATACTCAATTTTGGTCCTACTTTACTCGGCTGGTTGACTAGTGGATTATCCGTGGGTTTCTTGGAAAAAACTGTAGACATGATCTGTTTGTTGCTTGTGCCAAGAAGTGACTGATCATCCTTCATAGTTGCAGTGGATTGGCTTCCCTTTTCACCAACTGTGTCAGGTGTATGACTGGTTTTTGGCCTTTTGGTGTGTAATTGGAAATCTTCAACTGAGACTTCGGTGACAGAAAGTGAGGTATCCTTCCTAGGTATTTTCTCCTTGGGAACCTGTGGTGTAGTCGTCTGTGAGACAGTGACTGAAGGGTCCTACTGTTCTATTTCAATCAGGGTGTTCGATTCCCATTCTGTTTGATTCACGAATTTTTCTATCTCAGGCTTGGGTGTATGAACATATGGAAGGTTTTTATTTTTAATCCTCATCTATGAAATTATCCCACATGGGTCATAGTGCCATATGAAACTGACTTGCAACTTCATTTCTTTTAGCAATATGTCCATGTCCTCTTCGACGCCTCAGCTATTGCAGATGAAAGATCTTATTTGTCCTTTGATTCTAAGTTACTGCTTCTTTTTTAGAGACACAAAATGTATTTCATCTGAGTTAATCATTTGCCTTATGTACTCCAGAGAAAATATCCTCACGGGTAGGTACTTGGTCAGTCTGTATGGAGCCAACTCGCATCCATAAACTCTGATCTCAATGTGTTTTTGGTAAAGATACCAATAGCCAGTTTTAGCAAGATCTGAGAGGTGTAAGATCCTCTGAATCTCCTCATTTATTATTGGCTCGGGTATGCCACTGAGCATGCTCACCACTAGATGGTAAAATTGCTTGAAACTGAATTCTATAGAATTTTGCCTGAGTAGTGAAGTCTAAGCCATTACCACCTATGGCCTTCCGTCTTTGTCCATCTTTTGCATTGAGAAGGAGAATTTGTCCTCTTGAAAGAAATTGAACATGTAAGCTAGTATTGAGGAATACCGGAACATGCCCTCTGTGGTGAAATTTGAGAATTGTTCATGAATATTGTCCACCAGGAAAGTACTGTAGTCGAACTGAGTGGTGGGTCTCTAATCGGTGGAGAAAATGGACATAAAACCCAATATGGGTTCATCCACCCATTGATCCTAAAAATACCCTAGTAGATCACAAATCAACGATACGACCTGGTTTCGCTTCACTAAGAATAGGGATGAAGGATATGAGGGATTTGTCTTGGGGACCTGAGCGACCTGTGGGAGAAAAAGCTCAAAAATCTAAGCTCTGTGGGGGAATGATAGTTTCTAGTATAGTTCTGTGATGACTTCAAGATTGAAAGGGGAGGAGGATTCAACTCTGGGTATCTGCATCATCTGATCAATGGCTTCAAGTGTAATAAAAAATAGATTTTTCTCCTGATGAAGATACTATGGCTCTCTGGTCGGGAATGTAGTGGGCCTGGCATTTGGGGGAGAATTCAGGGAAATGGTTAACCTAGGGGAAAATATACAGGGGAAGGTTTGATTCCCAGAGTCCAATTTCATCACTCTGGTCCAAGAAAATGTTCTTTAGCCATGACTGTAAATCTGCGAAGTCGAATTCGCATCTGGTATCTACGATTAAATGATCTTTATCAGCCAAATGAATCTCGTCGAGATCGACAAGAGGCAGGAGGAAAGGATTTTCCTCGACTTCTGCTATTTTTAATTTTGGCACCATCACTGTCAAAATGCCTGCTAGTAAAACAAAAAGTTAGCGAGGATGACTGTGGCTTTGGAGCACTGACTGAAACGGAGAAGAAACGGGGAAAAATACTCTTTGGTGCGGCGACAGGGTAAATGATGGGGAAATGAAGGGTGAAGTTAGTTTTGAGCAAACAGATACCCATTGGGAACGGGAGATAGCTCAACAGAATAACAGATAGGTTAGCCTATAATAAATTGCCAATGGGTCATTTGGAGCGTGAGATGGCAGGTGACAATGAATGAAAAATACGACTGAGTGACATGCAGGGAGTTGATTGGGACTTGACCATGGTTAAGGGACTTGTAAGAGGGTGAAAGAAATGATAGAGTAATGAGAAGTGATCTTTAGGGGAAAACGTGGAAGATGATGTCATGGGTTGACAGGGTATGTCAGACTGTGGTAAGCGGTTGGAGTTTGAACTGATCGATTATTTCCATGTAGAGGAAAGGGGCCCTCTAGAAAAAAAATACATTCCGGACCCCCACCCCTCCGTTAAAAACAGATCGGTCGGGGGGGTCCAAAAACTACCATCATCCATCCATCAGTGCACCTGCTCCTGGATCGTAGATCTGTGTGTGATGTTTAAACAACATTCCGGACCCCCNCCCACCGTTAAAAGTAGAACAATCGGGGGGGTTCGGAATTCAATCTCAGCCATGAATCTAAGCACTGGTGCCTCAACCATTCAGATGCGTGCCTTAGTTATCTCTGATTCTGGACCCCCCACCGTTAAATGTAGAATGGTTGTGGGGGTCCGGAAAATCTTGTCAATCGTAGATCTGAGCGACAACATCTCATTCGTTCATATGTGGACTGTCTTTAATATGTGAGCGCAAAATGATATTTTCTCCAAAACTTAGGATAAGTGCATTATGTGGGTTTTCCCAAATTTTCCTTGTTTTCATCACCATTGGGGTTAGACATCAAACCTTTAAACCTCAAAGATATGGTTCAACATCGATCATCATGCACGTTTTATTGAGATAAAGCAAACTACCCTATGTTCTAACCTAATCACCTATGAAAATTAGCCTAGATTAAACTGTCGGACTAAGAAATTACTCTATCCTGGGGTTATTTGACCAAGATTAGGCAGTTTGGTCAAATTTATTCACTAGCTAACCTAAATCACTTGGCTACATTTAAATAGTTTATCCAAGCTTATTCACTACTCCTATCAACATCGATTTAAAGGACTTGGCGTTGTTTAAACTGTATGAACCAAGTCACTGTTATTGCATGGGGCTTTATCCAATTTCTTTTATTCCCTCTTTTATTCTGTTTCTTTCTTTTCTTTTTCTTTTTTCTCTTTTCTTCTTTCTCAAATTATTTGGAGAATGAAAAATCATTTGACAACCAAAACAATATAAGGATAAAAATTTTCAATCCCCAGTTGATCTTATAAATTATAGGGTTATAACAACGGCTCCACCTGGGGATGCTACTCTCCTTGTGAAGTGCCAAGAATCCTGTTTCCTGATGTTCTGAAAAAATTTCTTCACAACAGCCTTTGTTGTTTGATTTGTTTTCTTTTTTGAAAATTTGATGATAATGTTCAGTGGCTTAGGGCCTTCTCCGCGGGCTTCAACCATCTGATCACAGTTATTCACTCAAAACTTGTAATCAAATGAAATGATTTGTACAATGGAAAGGTGTGAATGAAAGTCCCTACTAAGGAGGTGAATAGTGCTTCAACATTCTGCCATTCATAGGTCCTCCTGGAAGATTGGTCCCATCGTTGTTGTTGAGCAGAAAAACATTATTCCCTCTGAATGCGTGAATTATGTAAGGTCCCTTCCATAAACTGTCGAATTTTCCATGCTTCCTCTTATCTTCATTTCGAGCATCCCATCTCAGAACCAAGTCGCCAATCTCAAATTCATCTTCTTTGGTTCTTTTGTCGAATATCTTTTTAATGATCTCCTGTACAACCTGCATTTTGTTGTATACTTCTTCTCTAGATTGTTGCAAATGGATCATCTGGTTTATCCTTCTTTGGGAGTCGTTCGGCTCGGCTTGCATCTCTTGCAACAGTTTCATGACAGGAACCCCTAAGGAGGTAGGAAAAACCGCTTCAGTGCCATAAACCAACTGATATGGGGATATACCAATTGACCTCTTGGTGCTCAGTATGTCAGCCCATAATGCGAAAACTAGCTTATTATGCCATGACTTTTTGTTTTCTTGCAACGTCTTTTTAATAATGTTTACCAGGGTTTTATTGGATGACTCCGCCAACCCATTTCCCTGAGGGTAATAAGCTGTGGAATATCCCAAACTGTTATAACCCTAAATTGCACCATACATGCTTACCTAGCATCAGGCCAACTCATATCCCTTCATTGCCAAAACATCTGTTGAACAAACTCTTTGGAAATCCTCTTGGGTCAAGTCCCATGTGCCCTAACCCATTACTGCGCACGTGTACACACTGGCAGGCCCACTACAGCCCGTGTGTACCTAACAAAACACAAAAATAGGAAAGTTTACAATGGGACAAAAAGCTATGGGTTAGTTAACTAAAACTCCCAGCCATGCATGGCCGAGAGTTTGTCCAAAACCCTAGCTCCTTCTAGCATATAAAAGAAGGGGTAGGGGTACCATTTGGAGAAGGAAGAATATAGCGAAGAAACTCTGCCCATTTGCCGAATCCATTGTCCCAACCCTTTAGCCTTTCCTCAAGCCAAAGGAGAATTAACGAAAAGAAGTTGGAGGACAGAAGAGAAGGAGCCCAGGATCAGGATCAAGGAGTGGTGGCCGGTCTCGACTTTGATTGTAATTTGATTCATTTTGAAAATAATAAAAGATCACTTTTCTCGTCCCAATGCATGAGTTATCTATGATTTGTTTAATTTATGCTTAATTTCTAACCCTCAAGTAGAAAAGTAGCATGCATGCGTAGTGGTTTGTCTTGATTGTAGGATTATCTTTGGAAGGAGCAGAGAAAGCAAGCGGGCAAAGCGCAATGAAGGATCTACACCAAACATCAGTAAAAAGGTTAGTAGTTCCTTTCCATGCATGTATTGTGAAAGAAGGGTTTAAGTTTTGGGTGGTAGGTTAAAAAGTAATTTCTTTACGGTCAAAATGTGCATGCAAGTCTGACCCTAGTTTGCTAGTCCATAGGGTATTTTTCCCAACAACAGAGTTGGCGACCGTACTGGGGACAATACTCTTTAGGGTTTCCGGATTTAGTTGAGTTTTTGGGTAGTTTAAGAGATTAGATTTTCTGTTTCTTTGCCTGTCGTTTTCTGTAAAGCCTGAGCTAGCAGGGAGCCTAGTTCTTTATACCGGTTTTCCCTTATTATTGCTTGACAACAATTGTCGGGACACACAGAGGTACACGTGGCCTGCAGAAGGCCAGCACACGTGTACCCGCGCCCTAACCTCTTACAACCCACGTGTGAAAGCTAGCTGTAGAGGTTTCAGTAGCGTGTAGGTGTTCAGAGAACTTGAGAGGTAGTCCTCCTCTTCCCTGTCAGAATTATACATTCTCAGGGGGTTTTCTGGATCCTGTCTGAGTCTTACTGGTTCACAGTCCTGTCTCAACTTGTCTTTTTGTGTTTTGTTATTCCTTGCAATTATTTTTCTTTTCTGTTAGAAGAAGCATCCAAGCCTTCAAAAGACCCTGGTGATCAATACCAGAGGCCTCTTCCTGGTCTAGGCTGCCTGTGTTTATTTTTGACTTAGAATTGATACATACACGCGACCTGTACAAGGTTAGCCCGCCTGTACCCACGTCCTGTTTCAGCTCAGCACGCGTTCACACGTGTGTTGTTTTAGTGACAGAAGCGTGCTTGACAGGCTACTTTTCGGTCAAGGTGGGGCAGTCATCCCCTCATTTGATGAAAATTATTCCTCTCAGGTGTTTGAGTTTAGGGTTGAACAGTCAGTAGGTTAGGACATCTTACCCTTAGCTTGCTTTTTCTTAGGGGATAGTTGACAGAAAATACAATTTTTTGTTTTTTTTTGTTTTATGGTTTTTAGACAAGCGTAATAATCTTTGTTTTCTTGATTTCCATTGTGTGTATTTACGTTGATTCTTTACGATCTGCGCTTTAAGAAATAATTTGTTTTTTATTGGTTTTAGGCTTGTCAGTATTTTCCCTTTGTTGCTTGATTAGCACGTAAATAAAAAAAAAAGAAAAAAAAAATCTTTTCATTTTCTTCTTTGTTTGAAGATTGTGTTTCTGCATCAATAGATAGGAAGAAGTCTTTTTGTTCATAATTTTTTGCAGTGCATTTAGAGAATAAGTAGCTCATAGTCGAGCGAAATTCCTTTATGTTTGCTGCATGAAATCTTAGAAAAATTGAAAAGAAAAGAAATCTTTCTTTGTGAAAAGTTGTTGATTTTTGCATTTAGTAAAAGTCTTTTGTTTCCAGCTTTTTTCATTCGTTTTTGCTTTGAGTATTTACGCATCATCAGTTTCACCTTCATACCCCATGACGTAATAAAACCCATAAAAGAAATGCTAATTTAAAATCTATTAGACTTTTTGTTTGTAGGGTTCACAAACTAGTTCAGGACTAGGGCCTTGGATTAGGTTGGAGAGGAAACTCTCCAAGGCCATTCAAAACCAAACATTGGAGTTTGTGATAGGGAGTGTAGAAGTCCAGTTTCATGGAAGTTATCCAGGACCCCCCTCTAACACAGGGGATAAACACGAGGTCACATGAGGAAATGTAGCGGAGATAACCCCTCCAAATCCGGACCAAGCGTAGTGGAGAACACATATTGAGGGCTTGTTTTGGGATTTCGTCATTTGCATTTGCCACTGGGCTTCGTGGGTTTCAAATCCATTTGAGGTCCTCAGTTGTCTTCCGGACCATTTTCTCTCGATACCCTTGACAGGTTTCAGGCTTAATACCCTGCTCATTGTGGTCTACCCGACTTTCGACTGTACCCACCTGGTGACTGTTCGTGTGCTGGCAAACTAGTTGCCAATATTTTTAGGGACATACACAGGTGATTGCGGGGGTATACCGTGATACCTAGGACAGACATTGGGCCACACTTTGCAGAGTATACCTGGAGGGTGATTCCGTGTTCGAGTTGCACTTGCATCGGTAAGT
>JZKD02S2225870.1:47713-66551 GCA_000966675.3 Picea glauca
GAAAGAGGGGTTTAAGTTTTGGGTGGTAGGTTAAAAAGTAATTTCTTTACGGTCAAAATCTGCATGCAAGTCTGACCCTAGTTTGCTATTCCGTAGGGTATTTTTCCCAACAACACAAACCGATATGATACTGGTTGAAAAAATCTATGAGCTTCTTGAACTGGAAAGCAACTGCATTTTCAGTTATAATTTTCCTTGGACATCCAAAACGAGACAAGATATTATTTTCTACAAATTTAACAATGACAGAATCAGTAGCTTGCCTTCTTGGTACAACTTCGATCCATTTTGTGAAGTAGTCCATAGCAGTAAGAATCCACCTATGCTGGCCCGAAGAGGGAGGATGTATTTCTTCAATAAAGTCTAATCCCCATTGCTGGAAAGGAGCTTCAACAGAGATTGGTTTTAGGGGCAAAGGGAGGAGTTTGTTTTTGCCCTCAAACACCTGACATTTATGACATGAAGTCACCTTCTGATGCACATCAGCAAATAGTGTAGGCCAATAGAACCCAACTCTAAGGATTTTATTAGTTGTGGTATTCCAGCTCAGGTGACCACCACAGTCTCCTGCATGAAAATGCTGCAATACTTTGTCAGCTTCAACCTTTAACAGACAATTCAACAAAATACCTCCACGATCCTTCCAATAAAGATTGCCTTCTAGAGTGAAATTTTTTAATGCTTTCAATTTCAAAAACCTAGATTTAGTTTTGGTTAGACCAGGGGGAGCTTGTAAGTTATGAAAAACAAATATCAGGTCTGCGTACCATGGAGAGTTCATAAATACCTCTTTCACGCTTGGAGTCTCTTGCTCTCCCTGTTCATCTACTGCAGCTAAGAAATTAATATCAAGAGAATGGAAATTGGATTCAACCATTAACTTTGCTAGACCTTGACCTTTAATCAGTTTAGTAGGCTTAATCTCTATGTCATACTCTAGAATGATAGCAATCCATTTTCCTCTTCTGCCACCTGGATTGTCCTGGGTTAAAATGTCCTTTACTACTGCGTTCAGAACGTATGCGATGGTGTGGGAATGGAGAATATATACTCTAAAATCCTGTATGGATTTTACCAGGGCAAAAGCTTGTTTCTCCATTATTTTATAATTCAAAGCAGCATCTCTTAAAGATTTACTGAAAAAGGCTACGGGTTGTTCATACCCTTCGTTGTTTTTCTGTAGTAGTACTGCTGCAATGGTATGTTCAGAAGTGAAAGAAAAAAGGTAAAAATCCTCGGTGAAGTCAGGATTGATCAAGACTAGAGCCTGTGTGAGTGCGTGTTTAACTTGTTCAAAAGACTGCTTGGATTCAGAGTCCCATTTTATTTTTGTGTCCTTTTTTATAATGTTGGTGAAGTTCCTGAGAAGCTTAGCTAGGTTAGGTATGAATCTTCTTAGAAAGTTTATTTTTCCAATAAAAGACTGTAACTCTTTGATATTCCTTGGGTGTTCTAGTTTCTGAATGGATTCTATTCTATTGGGGTCTATCTTAATTCCATCCTTAGAGATTATGTGCCCCAACAGTTTACCTTCCTCTAATCCGAAAAGGATTTTTTTAGGGTTCAGAGAAATCCCAAATTTCCTGCATTTCTCAAACACTCATTTGAGATGTCATAAGTGTTTGTCATCGGATTAGGAATAAACAATTACGTCGTCCACATAAATGACAATAAATCTGCCAAACTCTTCCACAAAAGTGATGTCCATAGTTCTTTGGAAAGTGGCCCCAACGTTCATCAATCCGAAAGGCATTTTCACGTACATGAAGGTGCCCCAAGGTGTTGTGAAAGTTGTTTTCTCTTGGTCATCTGGGTGAACGAGAACCTGGTTATAGCTTGAGAAACCATCCAGTAAGGAGATTCGGATGGATCTAACTAAATTTTGTAATATGTGGTCCATTTTTGGCAATGGGTAGTTTTCCTTTAGGGAAACCTTGTTCAGGTTTCAGAAATCATTGCAAAGCCTGATTTGTCCAGTTTTCTTTCGGGTTGGGACCATATTTGAAACCCATTTGGAAAATCATAAGGGGACTATGATTTTAGCATCATACATCTTTTTTATTTCTTTTTCTATCAGGGGAAGTAACTTGGGATTGATTCTCCTAAGTTTTTGTCTGGAAGGTTTTTGATCTTCTTTAATCAGAATCCTATGTTGTATGATGCTCGTGTGATAATATTTTAAATCTTCATATCCCCAAGCAAACAGGTCCACATATTCCTTAAAAATTTCAATGTATTTGAGTTTCTTCTCAGGAGGGAAGGATTTGGTAAGTTTTACTATCCTGGGTTTATCTTCTATCCCTATGCTAACGTCTTCAACCTCTTTCCCACTGGCTTCAATTTTAGGTTTTTTAGCTACATCATTAAAATCAAATAAGTCTTCTAACTGAACTAAGCCCCTAGGCAAAACATTACTCTTTAAATGCACAACATCAGATTCTATCTCATCTTCACCTAACTCTTTTGAATCTACTTTATTTACACTGTCATTTCCAAAATTGAATTTATTCACATTTTCATCATCATTTTCTAAGTCTATGTTTGTACACTCGAAATCGTTTTTACATTGTAGAAAATATTCAATTTGGTCATTGTTCCCAAATACCTGCCAGTATCTAATGTTTTCCTGGATAGTCAGTCTACACTTCACCTCCACCGTGTATGGGCGAGTGGAATGAAAGGGTATCTTGCATGTAGCTGCTGATGTAGCTAACCCATCTGCTAAAATGTTCTGTCCCCTGGGCATCACGTGCAAATCAACTTTAGTGAAACATTTAAGGGCATCCAAAACAACATTTCTATAAGCTCTAAGCCTGGGATGTTTTGCTGCATACTCACCTTTAATTTGTTTGATAACTAATTCAAAATCACCTCTTACCATGATTTGTTTGGCACCAACCTTCTTTAGTAGTTTCAGACCAAGCATCAAAGCTTCATACTCTGCTATGTTGTTAGTGCATTGAAAATTCAGTTTGTAAGAATGATTTTCCGAATACATGGATTTGTGATTGTGCAACCAAAATCCCGCTCCAGCTCCTTCTTTGCTTACAGATCCATCGAAATCCATGCTCCAGAAATCTATTGGCAGTTCTTTGCTTATTACAAGTTTCTTCCCTTTTGCCTCGGTGATTTCTTAGTCTTCGTTCGGTTCAAATGTATCTTCTTCCAGCTGAGCAATTTGTTCTCCCGTATCACCGTAATTATATAGGATGAAGGAATCTAGATCAGAGTGTGCAGAGTACAGAGGATAGTTATGTGGCTTTTCTTGGATGCTGACCATATATTTCATCAACGTCTCTCTGTATAGTCTTCTCTGTTGTCCAAATACTGGGATGGTGGCATATGACATATCCAACTGCAAAGTTCCTTTCAACTTGGCCCCCAAGACCTGAACAACAACATACCATATTTCTGGGGAATGTCTGCGACTACCACATCCATAACCATGCTTTTTGCTGGAATCTGAACTAGGGTGATAAACAAGTCATTTATCAACCCGATACATCTGACTTTGCTGGAGTCAAAAGAGTGTAAATCCTTGTAAGGTCTGGTGACCTCGAGTCCCAGTTTTTCCATCACTGCTTTAGGCATCATTTTATGAGAAGCACCTGAATTTAACATAACATTGTGTAGAATCAGGTCATGTATATTAAGGATGATGTAAAAATGAGTGACAGCACCAGTGTGAGTCTGACTATCAACTTCAGGGCCAAACATTAGTTTAGGTTGATCATTGGTAAGATTTACTGTGTTCGAACGATTCGCTGATCCAATGGTTAAGGTCTTCGTGCCTATATCAGGCTCAATGCTCAACACTTTGATCACTTGCGATCGGTAAGCATCCTTACTCATCAACTCAGAAAGGGGAATGGGAATTTTCACTTTGGCTAATTCCCATTTGAGGTTGAAATGAGTAGGTTCTCTGCTTTGGCTCAACAATTCTGATCTGTCCACCATAGTTTTTTGAGCAAAAGTACTTGGTCGATTGGTTCATGAAGCCTCATTCTGCATTGATCTTTGTAAAATGGTAGGGTTTCTTTTTGCTGGAGCTTCAACACTACCTTTCTCAGGGATCTTCTTGGTAGAAGGTTTAGGGGATTTCTTGGTTTCGATTACCTTTTTTGGGGAATTCTCATCTGTCTTTTTACTTCACAGATTGTACTGCCTGTGTACCTCCATAATGGAATTGTCAAATGCCTGTTGTTCGGTCTCTTCAGTTTCCTCACTCACCTCTATTTGAGAAAGAAGGAAAAGTTCTTGCTCTTCTTGAGTAAGGAAAATGGTTTCGTTATCGTGAATTCCCATGACGTTTATGTGTGTGTTTTCTAATTATTCAATTACCTCCTCACCTTCATAGTCATAATTTTCTTGTAGGGGTGGTCTGATCTGTAGATCAAGACCCCTTTGTTATCTTTGATCCCTAGGATCTCTCTACTTGATTTGAGGAGGATTTCTTCGGACGTTAGGATTCCGAATTTGTGGTGCAGGATGGTTTTCTCTAGGAGGATTTATTTCGGTTACAATAAGTCTCTCCATCATCCTCTCCACTGCTCTAGCTAAGGTATCTAGTTTGGCATCGGAAGAAGATGTGGAAGGTTCCTCTTTAATCATGACTCTCCTTTCCATCCTCTGTCATTCCCTTTTAGCCAAAAGGTTGGCCTCTACACTTATTGCACTTTTCTGCATGTCCTCTAGGGTGGTGGAGTTTCTTTCCCTTAATTGATATGACATATCAGCGTCGAAACCGTTAGGGAATTTTATCAGTGTCAAACCTTGTGGGGGTTTAATATCGGCTAGAATGGCATTGTATAGATTGTTGAAGTGGGTGCAATAGTCTTGTACTGTCTCTCCTTGATTTCTTCTAATGTTTTCGTATTTTGACAAGATCTAGAGAGGATTTTTCTTTACCTCCCATATGTCTAAAAAACTTCTTTGAAACGCTGTAAGGTTGACCACTGAAGCAACTCATAAGCCTTTGTACCATTTCTTAATGTCCCCAATCAGACTCTGTGAAAAAAGTCTCATTTGAATGTCAGCTTCATCCACTTCCTGTAAGTCAAAATAGTCATTCATTTTATCAACATGTTGTTGCGCCTTCAAGGGACCTGTACCATCGAACTGTGGGAGGCTCATTTGATAGTCCTGGGGCATGTCGTGTAAAGGTGAAACCAACACCAAGGGAGTATATCTGGCCTCCATGATAGGTGGAGGGGGCGGGAAAGCAACCTGAATGATAGGTGGGGCAGTGGTAGAAAATGAGGAGGATGAGGGACTAGTTGGCACAAAGTGAGCGGTTTGAGGTTTTGCAGTGGGAGATAGTACTTCAGGGTTCTAGGGTTGCAGGACGGCTGGATCTAAAATGGTTTCATTCAAAAATCTATCAGATTTCATTCTAAACATGCTTTGTTCAAAGATTGTGTCAAAGTCGAGATCTTGAAGGGCAACAAGTTCCTCTGGAAGAGAAGGGGACCTGTGAAGGGGACTATGACTCCCTGAACCTTCTGCAATGGTCTTCTTTCTGAGTAACTGTTTTGGATTATCAGTTTCTATCGCAGGTTCTGGGTTTGGGTGGGATCGAGTATAAGCTCTTTTAGGATCTAGATTTTTTAATTTTTATATATTTTGTATTTTTATGAATCCAAAATTACTATGTACAAGCATTTAACAACCTTCGAAGATTATTTCTTTCTCAAATTTATAATTTTTTCAGAAACATAATTTTCTTCTAGGGAAAAAGAAAACGCGGGGTTGAATGTTTTTTCAGTTCCCCAGTATGGTCACCACTATGTTAACACTTTGTAAATTCCCATAGGTTGTCAAAGAAGAAGAAATTTACTAGACGTAACTTTATCCAACCACTTCGAAACTGGAATCTAGCCCTACCAGTTTCAGAGAGGGATCTCTCTGTATGATTTAGCTATGTTTTAACTTTGAGATATTAGGCTAGTTAAACAAAATAAGATTTTTTGGTTTGTTTTGTTTTTGTTAAGTTGGTTGGAAAGGTTTTTTGCGCTTCTGTTGGGATATGGGGTTTGTATTACAAGATAGAAATCTAAAAAAAATTAAAAGATTCTTTTCACAGGGAAAGATAATGCATTCATTGGATTCTTTAGCCGTAAAGTGATGAATAGCAGAAAAGATGAGAATATCAATTAAAGTAAAGAAGCATTTAAGAATTTCTTCACTGTAATATCAGAAAGATAAACATTTAGATCTTTCAAAGATAGAAACAGGGTATTCAAAGATAAATACTGCAACATGCGCTATTTTTAAAAGATTTAGATTAGAAAACAATATGACAACTAAGGGAGAAAAACATTCAACATAGAAAGGAAAACATCACTAATGAATAACACGTGAGAATCCTGTGAAACGTCTCTTTGTATTACTAGAAGATGTCTTGATAAAAATTATAGTCTTTCTAGCTTACAGGGCGTAAAGCTCAACCCTGGATACTTCAAAGTTTGAAGTATTTATAATAAAAAATTACATACGATCCTGTCATTAAAGATTAGGACGTGACAGTTCTAAATTTAGCTAACTAACTCAACAAGATACCAAAATTCAGGAACTGTTTGATGATGTGTTGGAAGTTCATGCTGATTTCTGGGGTAAACCGTTGGTGAGGCCTCTGCATGACTTCATATGACTGGATAGCTAACTAGGATTGGACACCTTAGCTCTTACTCGATTAGATTGCATAACTCTTCCCATCTAAGGTTACTGGGAACGCTGACTTTGATCAATCTTCGATATACTTCATCCATCTCCGTATACTTGGAAAAAGTTGGCTTATAGATGAAAATGTACTGGATTTTGTGTTGTATGCTGATGTCTGATTGGAAAGCTTCTAAGAACACCTTGCCTGTGATACTGCCCTGTATTCCTGAGAATTTTGAACTATCTTTAGCCACAGTGGCTAGTTTCTTTTTATAATCATAAAGTGTCATTAACTTGTCGTTTATGACCCTTAATCCAGGGAGGCCTTTCTTCTGCAGAGCTTCAATTTTACTGAAAAATCTTTGTACTCCTATGTCCATAGCCTGGACATTTTCCTCCAGTTGCAGCATCAGTCCTCTTTTGGTCAGGACCCTCTTGACCTCAAGGATGGTTTCTATCCTATCTTCAATTTTCAACTCCTCTAACTCTTCTCTGGTTTTTGAATTCAGGAATTTAATAATCTCAGTGGCTTCTGTGGGCATTTCTCCCAATTCTCCTCTTATCTTTTCAATCGCCTGCATGCTTCTTTGCACCAGTTCATTCTGCTCGAACATGATTTGCACCATAGGCCATATTTCATTTATGGATTTGGTGATATCCATCTAGACATTTTCCTTGACCTCAGCAAGTGTTTTTCCTGCCACTGTTTTATTTTGAAGTTGTTGCAATTCCTGTTTGAGCTTGTCTGATGTTTGTTTCTCCTTGGAGTAGCTTGTTTGGTAAGAAGACTTGAGTTCCTAAAGGTTCTTG
The DNA here is from genome assembly GCA_000966675.3 of Picea glauca. Taxonomy (NCBI): domain Eukaryota; kingdom Viridiplantae; phylum Streptophyta; class Pinopsida; order Pinales; family Pinaceae; genus Picea; species Picea glauca. The sequence goes on from JZKD02S2225870.1 coordinate 55,184, forward strand.
ATCTCCTTTTTAAGTCTGCTGATCTCTGTCTCTTGCAAATTCATCTCTTCCATGGATTTTTCCAGTTCTACTGTCTTCTCCAGAGCTGTCAATGGAGTTGCTGAGAGAATTTCTACTGCAGATGTTGTGCTTAATCCTGTGAGTGGAACTGTGCTCAATGGAATGACCTACATGGGATTTTATTGTTCCTTCTCTTTCAATAATATTTCTAGTTCTGCTTCCATCTCTTTCAACTGTGCATTCTACTCCATAATCAACTTGAGCATCTCATCCTTTTCCGCTTCTGTCATAGCTATCTCCTTTGCCTGTGCATCTTCCGTTGGTGGCAGTTTCAACTGTTTCCTCAGAGATTCTATATCAATTTTTTTCTTTTTAAGCATCTCCTTAACTGCTTTCACATTTGAGGGATCATACCAAATCTTGAGGACCAACTCTTCCAATGTCTTAATTCTGTTATCCTTTGCAAAGGATGATATATTTTCTAATTTCAACTGTGTTTGGACATTGCTCAGAGATACCTGTAATTTAGTCGCCATAGTAGAAGCATTTGCCAACGTGGAGAGAATCATTTCCCTAGTTTGCATGTGCAGATCCATTTGATCAACAATATGCAGATCCCTAGTATGAAACTCGAATGTTTCCCTTTTGTAATCAGTGATTTCTTTCGGATCTGGCACCTGTTCTTTGCAGAAATGTCATGTGCATTTTACCATTCTCTGTATCAAATGTAGACAACAATCTGTGTTGTGTCGTTGATGTTTGTTTCCAAAATTGAGCATATGTATTTTTGGTCATCGTCTGATTTTTCTTTTTGATCAGGTCATATTTTTCAAAAATACTCAATTTTGGTCCTACTTTACTCGGCTGGTTGACTGGTGGAGTATCCGTGGGTTTCTTGGAAAAAACTGTAGACATGATCTATTTGCTGCTTGTGCCAAGAAGTGACCAATCATCCTTCATAGTTGTAGTGGATTGGCTTCCCTTTTCACCAGCCATGTCAGGTGTATGACTGGTTTTTGGCATTTTTGTGTGCAATTGGAAATCTTCAACCGAGACTTCGGTGATGGAAGGTGAGGTATCCTTCTTGTGTCTTTTCTCCTTGGGAACCTGTGGTGTAGTCATCTATGAGATAGTGACCGAAGGGTCCTGCTCTTCTATTTCAATCAGGGTGTTCATCTCCCATTATGTTTGATTCACGAATTTTTCTATATTAGGCTTGGGTGTATGAACATATGGAATGTTTTTATTTTTAATCCTCATATCTGAAATTATCCCGCATGGGTCATAGTGCCATATGAAATTGACCTGCAACTTCATTTCTTTTAGCAATCTGTCTACTTCCTCTTCGACGCCTCGACTATTGCAGATGAGAGATCATATTTGTCCTTTGATTCTAAGTTGTTGCTTCTTTTTTAGAGACACAAAATGTATGTCATCTGAGTTAATCATTTGCCTTATGTACTCCATAGAAAATATCCTCACAGGTAGGTACTTGGGCAGTCTGTATGGAGCCAACTCGTGTCCATAAACTCTGATATCAGTCTGGTTTTGGTAAATATACCAATTGCTAGTTTTAGCAAGATCTGAGAGATCTAAGATCCTCTGAATCTCCTCGTTTATTCTTGTCTCGCGTTTGCCACTGAGCATGCTCACCACTGGATGGTAAAATTGCTCGATAAACTATTTGAAATTGAATTATGTAGAATTTTGCCTGAGTAGTGAAGTCCAAGCCGTTACCGCCTGCGGCCTTCCGTATTTTTCCATCTTCTGCATTGAGAAGGATAATTTGTCCGTTTGAAAGAAATTGAACATGTAAGGCAGTATTGAGGAATACCAGAACATGCCCTCTGTGGTGAAATTTGAGAATTGTTCATGAATATTGTTTGCAAGGAAAGTACTATAGTCGAACTGAGTGGTGGGTCTCTCATCGGTGGAGAAAATGGACAGAAAACGCAATATGGGTTCATCCACCCATTGATCCAAAAAATACCCCAGGAGAGAACAGATCGACGATATGACCTGGTTTCCCTTCACTGAGAATAGGGAGGAAGGATACGAGGGATTTGTCTTGGGGAGCTGAGCGGCCTATGGGAGAAAAAGTTCAAAAATCTGAGCTCTTTGGGGGAATGATATTTTCTGGTATAGTTCTGTGATGACTTCAAGATTGAAAGGGGAGGAGGATTCAACTCTGGGTATCTGCATCATCTGATCGATGGCTTCAGGTGTAATAAAAAATAGATTTTCTCCTGATGAAGATACTATGGCTCTCTAGTCGGGAATGTAGTGGGCCTCGCATTTGAGGGATAATTCGGGGAAATGGGTAACCTTGGGGAAAAGATACAGGGGAAGGTTTGATTCCTAGAGTCCAATTTCATCACTCAGTTCCAAGAAAATGTCCTTTAGTCATGACTGTAAATCTGCGAAGTCGAATTCGCATCTAGTATTTGTGATGAAATGATCTTTATCGGCCAAATGAATCCCGTCGAGATCGATAGGAGGCGGGAGGAAAGGATTTACCTTGGCTTCTGCTTTTTTTAATTTTGGCACCATCACTGTCAAAATACCTGCAAGTAAAACAAAAAGTTAGCGGGGATGACTGTGGCTTTGGAAAACTGACTGAAACTGAGTGGAAACAGGGAAAAATACTCTCTGGTGCGACGAAAGGGTAAATGATGGGGGAATGAAGGGTGAAGGTAGTTTTGAACAAACAGATACCCATTGGGTGCAGGAGACAACTCAGCAGGCTAATGGATAGGTTAGCGTGTAATAAATTGCCAACAAGTCATTTGGAGCATGAGATGGTAAATGACAAATACGACTGAGTGACGTGGAGGGAGTTGATTGGGACTTGACCATGGTGAAGGGACTTGTAACAGGGTGAAAGGACTGACAGAGTAATGATATGTGATATTTAGGGAAAAACTTGGAAAATGATGTCATGGGGTGACAGGGTATGTTAGACTGTGGTAAGCGGTGGGAGTCTGAACCGATGGATTCCTGCCATGTAGAGGAAAGGGGCCCACCAGAAAAACAATCCATTCCGGACCCCCCCCGTTAAAAACAGATCGGTCGGGGGGGTCCAAAAACTACCATCAACCGTCCATCACTGCGCCTGCTCCTGGATCGTAGATCTGTGCACGATGTTTAAACAACATTCCAGACCCCCCCTCCCGCCCCCACCGTTAAAAGCAGAATGACCAGGGGGGGTCTGGAATTCAATCTCATCCGTGAATCTAAGTGCTGGAGCCTCATTCGTTCAGATGCACGCCTTAGTTATCTCTGATTCTAGACCCCCCCGCCACCGTTAAAGGTAGAACGGTCGGGAGGGGGGGGTTCGAAAAAGCTTGTCAATCGTAGATCTGAGCGACAACATCTCATCCGTTCATCCGTGCGCTATCTTTAATTTGTGAGTGCAAAATGATATTTTCTCTGAAACTTAGGATAAGTGCATTATGTGGGTTTTCCCAAATTTTCCCTGTTTTCATTACCATGGGGGTTAGACATCAAACCTTTAAACCTCAAAGATATGGTTCAACATCGATCATCATGCCTATTTTGTTGAGATAAAACAAACTACCCTATGTTCTAACCTAATCACCTATGACAATTAGCCCAGATTAAACTGTTGGACTAAGAAATTACTCGATCCTGGGGTTATTTGACCAAGATTAGGCAGTTTGGTCAAATTTATTCACTAGCTAACCTAAATTACTTGGCTAAGATTAAACAGTTTAGCCAAGCTTATTCACTACTCCTATCAACATCAATTTAAAGGACTTGGCCATGTTTAAACTGTATGAACCAAGTCACTGTTATTGCATGGGGATTTATCCAATTTCTTTTATGCCCTCTTTTATTCTTTTTCTTTCTTTTCTTTTTCTTTTTTCTCTTTTCTTCTTTCTCAAATTATTCGGAGAATGAAAAATCATTTGAAAACCAAAACAATATAAGGATAAAAAATTTCAGTCGCCAGTTGATCCTATAAATTATAGGGTTATAACACATCATATACATGTATCCCTTCCCATAATTCCATAATTACTTAAATTCATCGATCAATGGTTGGAGGTATACATCCATTCTCTTCACTTGTCTTCTACCCAAGACTATAAGAGCCAACATTAGATGTTCATTCTTCACATACAATCATGGGGGGATATTTTTATGGGTCACTACCATTGAAAAAACATAATAGTTAGTGTTTTGGAGGAAATACAGGTTAACTCCATCCATGACTATGCTCAATCATAGACTCGATACTTCATCCTTGAATTTATTTCGCCATGTATCCTCTATATGATTCATATTATCTATTGAATCTGTTGGGATTCACGTAACTCATAACTCCACCTAGCCTTTATAGAAGGTCAACAACATTTACATCCATGATACCCTTTTTTTACAAGACCTGTGATGTTATTGTATACAAAGCATGTTAGTGTCAAAAATATAGTTTCATCAAACTAAGTAGTTAGTGTTTTGGAGGAAATATAGGTTAAATCCATCCATGGCTATTCTCAATCATAGGCTCGATACTTCATCCTTGAATTTATTGGTCCATGTATCCTCTATATGCTTCACATTGGCTATTGAATATCCTAGGATTCACGCAACTCATAACTCCAACTAGCCTTTATATAAGGTCAACAAGATTTACATCCATGATACCATTTTTTTACATGACCTGTGATGTTATTGTATACAAAGCATGATAGTGTCAAAAATATAGTTTCATCAAACTAAGTATGTACCAAATATAATTGTAGATATAAATAAATCAATCCACATGCTTACCATAGAAAAATCCTAGTCCTAGATAGTCGTACATGGTGTAGTCACATATGCCATACAATGTAAAATACCTCTCCATTAGGATGGGTGTTGGCACAAGGGCAGACCCAGGGTTCAACGCTCAAGAGCACACCAACAAAAACCTAACTATTGGCCCTTTCGGAAACATCTGCGAAGTAGATGAAGTCTCACTCGAGGTAGAGGCAGGGGTGGTTGCAGGATTTCAGTGTCTGCAACCTTAGCTGGGACACAGATCTGTGATTCTAACACTTAACAGAGCACTCAACAATTAACATTCATCAATATCTAGTTCTTAGTTACAGTGCAGTTAAACCCTAATTACAAAGCATCGCAGTATTCAACCAGATATATCATCTAACAACACTTAGCATGACAGATCATATCCTAACAAATTCAGGCACTAATCATATGTATATAAGTTAGATCTAACATTAATATACATCATTAAGCACAAAGCATAAGCATATATATCTATCTATATCAAAGAACTAAGCACATTAACATATAATCACATAAACACATTGCACAAACTAGAGCGACACATCATATATGTGGTTCACCCCCCTCTTGGGGCTACGTCCACCAACTCTTTGTCTTATTTATTGGCTTCTTCAATAGGTTACATGAACAGAACCTCAAAACGCTTACTCTATAGAGGACAAGAGATATACTCAACTCGCTAGATCCTCCTTGCCTAAGAAGATCTAAGCACACAACCTTCTACAGTCTCTTACAATGACTTGCACTTAGCTATGCAAGTTTCACATAGTATGCACAAAGTGTCGACAACTCTTGATCACACAAATCCAATCCTAGCACTTAGCCATTCCTTACGACTTCTCTTCATTACATTGCCTAGTCTTCTATATATATTACAAAATAGGCCTAAGCATGGGTAAAACCATGGGTCGACATTCCCATACCCATTACATGATCCCAAAAACCCAAAAATCCCTAAAAAGGGGATGAGATCCGCGATCTCCTCTTTGTCTTGCGCTCCATCTTCGACAGGCTGTCAAAGTCCCAAAATAGGTCAAACTTGACCAAGGATCTCCCAAAACTTGGTCAAGGGCCAACCGCTCCCCAACACTCACTTGTGACTCATTCCAAGTCACTCTAATTTGACTAGTTTTGCTTCAAAAGCTTCGATCTTGGCTTGAGATTCTTCGACTTGTTGTTGTGATACAATCTCTTTTTCTGCAAGTTCTTGTATGACTGCTTCGTTGACAAGTCCCTCTAGGCGTTGTTCAGCTGCAGTGATGACTTGCTCCATTTCTTATCCTTAGCCTTCTATCTCTATGAACAGTTGGTAAGCCTCATCTTGTATGGGTTGGAGCCTCTGAGTCACTTCCATGACTTCACTCTGAATAGTGTGAACCTTCTGCTAGGCAGTGCACTACTCCTGGGATCACTTCATTCTTTCCACAGCTGACAGGGGCTTCAACTTCGCCTATATTGTCTTTGCTTGATACTTTTCTTCCTAGAGTTGTGGCTCCAGTGCCTTCAGTTCTGGATTCTTCGTGAGTTGATTATACATCTGGGAACTGATATCACTCAGTTGTTTTCATTCTATGGTAAGAGCCTTTATTCTGTCAACTGCGCTCCGGGCAGTTGCTTCTCTTTGGTCCCTTACATCCTGCGGGGTGTCAGGTACAGTGCGGAGCTCTAAATCTGCTATTCGTTGATGTAGCTTATGGATGGCTTCCACGAGTTGCTCTACTTGATGCTCAACCCAGTCTTCTACTTGTGGATCTAAGCCTGTCATAGAGCGAAGTGATTTGTTGAGTACTTATTTTACCTCGCGTTTTCCTGCGAGAAACTGTTCCTTTTCTTGCTGCATTTGCACTTTCTCCTCGTCAAACTTTGTCTGGAGATCAATATTCTCATGCTCTACAATTTTTCATTGTTCTATGAGTACACCTTGCACTTACTTCAAGGCCTGGTTGTCTTGTTATTATTTTTCTTTTGTGCGATGAAGATGAGTTTCGACCGCATCAGATACTTAATGGAGTTGGGTTGGAACATCCCCCAACTCTAGTTCTCCTGATAGCAGGGGCATAGTGGAGACTGCACGACTAGACTAAAGAGCCTGTTGTACTGCTCGTAGCTCGACCTAGATTCTATCGTACATTTCCTCCTGCTTAGCGTCTTTATTCTCTGCGATTTCCAACGAGGCGTCATTTAGCGTTGTGATTATGAAATCAAAATCATCAGCAGTAAGCACAGTCTTCATCTCGGTCACGGTGGCTGTGGATTTCTTTTGCGAAGAGGGTCTCTAGGGAGAAACCTTCCTCTTCTTCAGGGGATCAGTCTCATCTCTCAACAGTGTTAATTTTCCTTTATTTTTTTCATCTTATCTGTCCTTCATATCTTCTACGTTCTCATCACCTCTTCGCTCAGGTGATATGGAAGCAATCTTCTTTGAGGCACTGCTGAGGTCTTGGACCTCTTCATTCTTTTTCGTTTTGCTGGGTCTGGGTGTATCATGCGTGGTTTCTAGGCTGTCAGGTTTGGACATATCTATAGGGTCTGCTGGAATGAGGAGGTATACTGACCATTCCTTAGTGATATCCTCAATATCTTCTTCCATGAGCTTGTAGTATTATTGCAGCTACTCCTTACGTTCATCGGTTCACGCTGTAATGTAAATGAAATTTTGAACTATATTGAACTTCATCAGGGGTCAGAATATCTGTAAGGTCTTCAATGTCATGCGATGCTCAACTTCGATGGATCTCTTCAGTTGAAGGTAGTAGGTATGAAAAAAAATGTTTGATTGCCACTGTTTGTTCATATCACTCGAATAACAAAGGGTAGTGAACTTCACAACAAGTGACTCAAAAGGTTCAATACCTGGGAAGGTCACATCTTCCAACATCTCGTAGGCAACAAAGCTGATAAGGATCAGGATCCAGCTGAAGTGGAACTCGTAACCTTAATCTTACGCTTCACGACAATCTAGTTTGAGCTAATTGACTAGGTACTTTGCCTAGTTCATATGTAATCCTTCTGCACACTTCCCCGCGAGGTCAACGACGAAGCCCATGACCTGTGTGGGTCGGCTATTTCTTACCAATATCCCAGCTATTGACTGACATGCTAGGCGCAATGTACCATTCTAGATGGAGGCTACCTTGTAGCCTTGCATCCCCTTCTCAACATTGCAGTATGTGTCCTTAATCTTTTGTGATAACGCTCGATCTGTGGCTTTTCCTAGGTAGAACTCCTGTGGGTCAGGTCCTTGCATACTCAAGATCGTGATTCTATGGATCAACATCAGCTCAACTATAATACGATGATCTAGCCACAAGTAGCCGCCATGGAAGCATGATAGAAGGAGCTTAACGCATGAGTTAGCCTCCTGGTGCCTTCCAAAGTGAGGTATCTTCATTACATTTAAGAGGGTAGACTGGGCGAGGTCCATAGTCCACTGCTGATGTATTTTCTTTAAGTTCTTTCCCTTCATTCTGGTTAGGTATCTAAATGGGGTGAGTGCATTGTGGTTCTTGTGATCTCCGAGGTTGAAGTCATTGAAATTCAACGCTGCGATCTTGTGTTTCTCCACTCGAACTACATGTATCCCCTTAGGGAGGTACGCAGTGACCATGGTGTACTCAAAATATTTGGGTACACTGTCATGACTTACCGCACCGGCTAGAGGTAGAATATTGTCAAGTAATATAGATGGAATCAATTTCACGTTGGCATGATCGTCTATGTGTTTGGTTCTCTTCTCTATTGTCAGTCGGGATGGCCCGGATCAAGGAGTAGTTGACGGGGAGGCTTGCACTCCTCTCATCGATGACACTTATACACCTGCAGACACCGCCATTACTCTTTCATTCATGATGTCGATGAGAACTTGTTCGACACTATTTTCTGCAGTGCTCAACTCATCTGACATACATGTTCGGGGTTAACAATATCGGTTTCGAAGAGTAAATTTTGAAGGAAACGGGATGGAAGTCAATATTGCGATGATCACTGTGAAAAATCAACTATTCTGTGGGCTCAGATTCACAGTTAGCAAAAGTGTTCTTGGTGCATGGCTCGACGGGATAAATAGATAGCTTGGCAACGGGTCGCTTGCAATGGGTAAGAAGCCTTCATTAACGTAGTTCTGTCTGTTATGGCGTGGTCCCAACGATCTGGTGGCAAGATTGCTAACCATAAATTGTTTTCTTCCCATTCAGGGTGTCGTTCTAATGGTTATATTGTTCCCAACAGCTATATTTCTTCGCCATGGTGAAGTGCCATGTGACACTACTCTGATATCCCGATGAAGTTTCGATTTTTGACATTTTCCTTCTACGAAGTTCCTTCTGGATCCTTCTATAACTTCTCGATCTTAGCTTTCTTCTTACTTATGTTTCTTGCCTTTTTCCCATTGAGTTTCATTTCAATATTCCTTTTTCCATTCCAATTCTTATCTCCTCTTGGCAGAGTAACTTCACGTTGTTGAGATTCTTTCCTAGAAATCAGGGGTAATACTTCATCTGTATCTGGAATAGGTACTGCAATATTCTGGGAGTCCTCTGGTATTCTTGTAACTTCGACATCCAATTCTTTGGTTTCAAATGGCTTCAATCTATTCTCCTGTTCTTTAATCAATTGTACGATCTTCCTAGTCATGAAAATTTTTAACTCTTGCTTCTTCTGCTCTAATACTTCTTTTTCTTTCCTTCTTGCCTGGTCTCTTTCAATCCAAGGTTTTTCGAGAGACATAGGAAATGGAGCGTTGTCCTCAATAAATTTAACAACTTCAAATTCTTCCTCTGTCGAAGTTCTATTGGCACTTGTAGATATCTGGGTAATCTTTCCACATAGGTTTATCAACTTTCCTCTGAATAGTCCTATTCCTCCCTATGAAGGAATCATAGCAGGCTCCCCTAAAGTCTCCCAAATTTGTTCTGGCATAATATTCACCTGTGTTTCTTCATCCAGAACACAGTCAATGTCGAAGTCTCCTATTATTTATTCTATGCATTCGTTTTCTTTGAATATCTCTGATAAGATGACATGTCGGTGGTCATTCAAGGTTTCTTTCATCTGTAGCAACACTTTCTCTGATTCTTTCCGGGGTTCTGCCATAATATTAGTTGCTTGACCTTTCTCATGGTCTTCTTGTCTCATATTCATCCTTTCCATCTTGGATATCATTCTAGGGAAATCCAATACTTCATGGTCCATGGATTTGCAACAGAGGCAACTAAGTCTTCTACCAAGGCATTCCTTAGCCAGATGTCCCGGTCTTCTACAACTGTAACAAAGAGTTAATCCTCTCTTTCCCTTAAATGATCCTTATCCTTTCGTGAACTGCGCACTAGGATCATGGTAGCTAACCTGCAAAAAATTCTTTCTAGGATCCTGCATCCAATGGTTAGTCCAAACATTCTCTCTATGCATAGGTATAACATATCTTTTGCTATTCTTATCAGATCTACTCATATCAAATCTTCTTTCATCTATCAATGCCCTAGTTTTCAATCTAGGACAAATCTTATCCAAGATTCCTAGATCCATACTTTAGAAACAAAAATTTCCACTTATCTTACTTCTACAGAGAACAAAGCTTTCAAATATAAAACTTTTCACTATTCTTACCTTTATCAGAGCACAGAGCTTGAAAATCTTACCTCTTTCAATAAAAAATTCTCACTTTTACCTTTCTTAGAGCATGAACCTTTCAGATCTTACCTCTTTTCTTCCGATCGGATTTCTTTTCTTTAGCATAGAGATTCACAAACTAAGTAGAGTACTGCACACTAGAGTGACATATCTACGCACAGAGCTTTCACAATTTCAGGTCGGATCTTTGCACAAATCTTCTTCTTCCTCAGTTCCCAACAATCATAGTTTCAGGTCCTGGAAACATAACCATTTGTTGGCATAGGGGAAGACCCATGGTTCAACACTCAAGAGTGCAGCAACAAAACCCTAACTATCGACCCTTTAGGCAACACCTGCGAAGCATATGAAGTCTCACCCGAGGCAGAGGCAGAGTGTCTGCAACCTTAGTCGGGACACAAATCTATGAATCTAACACTTAACAGAGAACTTAGCAGTTAACATTCATCAATATCCATTTCTTAGTTACAGTGCAGTTAAACCCTAATTAAAGAGCATCGCAGTATTCAACCAGATTTAGCATCTAATGAAACTTATCATGATAGATCAGATCCTAACAAATTCAGGCATTAAGCATATGCACATAAGTCAGATCTAACATCCATATACATCATTAAGCACAAAGCATCAACATATCTATCTATCTTTATCAAATAATTAAGCACATTAACATATAAGCACATCAACACATTGCAAAAAGTAGAGCGACACAACATATACGTGGTTCACCCCCCACCTAGGGCTATGCCCACCAAATCTTTGTCTTCTTTATTGGCTTCTTCAATAGGTTACATGCACAGATCCTCAAAACCCCTACTCCACAGAGGACAGAATACCTGCACAGCTCGCTAGATCCTCCTTCCTTGAGTAGATCTAAGCACGCAACCTTCTACAGTCTCTTACAATGACTTGCACTTATCTCTACAAG
>JZKD02S2225870.1:89914-119622 GCA_000966675.3 Picea glauca
GGTTCACTTTCTCCATGCAGAAGATGGACGCCGACGGGAAGCCCCAGCCAGTTACAGCGTGGACTTCTCTCCTGAAACATAACTCTGTTGAATACGACTTCAAAGCGTTCATTGACCAATTTTACCACCCTGTGGTAAGTATGTTGGGTGGCAGGCCTGAGCCACAAATAAATGAAGAGGTCCAGAGAATTATACATCTCTCGGAAGACGCAAAGACATGAGACTGGTACTTGTATCAGAATCATTCTGAGATCTGAGTTTACGGGTGCGAATTGGCACCTTACAAGCTATCGAGATATGTACCGGTAAGGATTTTTTCATTAGAATATATTAGGCAGATAATGAATTCTGATGATATTCACTTTGTTTCCCTTAAGAAGAAGCAACAATTGCGGATCAAAGGGCAGATTGGTTCTTTCATCTGCAATAGTAGAGGCGCAGGTGAGGAAGCAGACAGAATGTTAAAAGGGATGAAATTCCTCACAAGTTTCACCTGGAATTATGATCCCTGCGGGATCATTTATGAAATGAGAGAGAAAAATAAGAATCTCCCATATGCGCATGAGTCCAAGCCAGAAATCGAGAAATTTGCAAATCAGACAGAATGGGAGCCTGATACTTTGATGGACGTGGAACATCAAATTGACGTTGAACAATAGACGCCTTCAACGAGTGTTTTAACCACCACCACACCTCAGTTCCCCAAGGAGAAGAGGCCCCGACAGGAGTCGTCTTCTCCAGTAACGGAGGTGTCATCAGAGGAATTTCAAATGCACTCCAAAAAGCAAAGGACAGTTTTAGCGCCCAACGCAACAATAGAGAAGGAAGTTTCGACTACCACAGTAACTACCACAAAGGTCAAGCCAGTCACTCTCCCTTTCGGCTTGAGTCAGCTTAAAAAAATGACAATAGCAATAAAATCCACATATTCTCCCCTAGATACTCCGTTGAGTAAGACTGGGCCCAAGTTGGGCATTTTTGAAAAATATGACTTGATCAAGAAGAAAAACCAGACCCTCACTAGCAACACTTATGCCCAGTTTCAGAAGCAGTCGTCCACAGCTTAGCATAGGCTTCTTTCGGCATTCGACACAGAGAAGGGTAGGATGCATATGGATTACCTCCAAGCACAAGTGTCTGATCCCAAGGTGATATCAGATTACAAAAGGGCCACCTTTGAGTTCCAGGCTAAGGACGTGCATCCAACAGATCAGATGGATCTGCACAAGGAAACAGGGGAGATGGTCTTTCACACACTGGCCCACGCTTCAACTTCTGCATCTAAATTTCGGGTAGCTTTGAGAAATGCCCAGACCCAACTTAAGCTGGAGAAAATGTCATCTTTCGCGAAAGATAACAGAATCAAGACGTTGGAGGAGCTAGTCCTCAAGATCGGTTACGACCCTGCTAACGTCAAGGCTGCTGAAGAGATGATTAAAAAGAAAAATGCTGACATCGCATCCTTAAGAAAACAGCTAAAGCTTCCTCCAACAGAAGACCCACAGGCGAAGGAGATAGCAGAAAAGGAAGGTGAAAAGGATGAGCTGCTAAAGTTACTCATGGAGCAGAATGCTCAGCTAAAGGAGATGGAGGCTGAGATGGAAAGACTGCTAAAAGAGAAAGAGCAGGAAAAGACAATGGAGGGCATCCCATTAAGTGCTATCCCAATTGTAGGATTGAGCACAACAACAGTGAAATTCGTTCCATCTGCTGCATCAGTGCCACTACCAGAGGGAACAATAGACCTGGCCAGGTCTATGGAGAGAATGAACCTGCAAGAGTCAGAAATCAGCAGGCTTAAGAAAGAAGTGGAGAATCTCCAAGAGCTAAAGACTTCTTACCAGACAAGTCTATCCAAAGAGAAACAGGTGAATGAGAAAATCAGGAAGGAGTTACAGCAGCTCCAGAAACAAACAATGGCAGGAAAGACTTTGACTGAGGTCAAAGAGATTGTGTGGATAGATATTTCCAAGTCCATAAATAAAATCTGGCCAATGGTTCAAATCATGTTTGAACAAAATGAGTTGCTCGAGAGAAGCAAACAGGCTGTTGAAAAAATCAGGATGGAGCTGGGAGACATGCCAGCCCAAGCGAATGAAACCATAAGGTTCCTGAATTCTAAGACCAGGGAGGAACTAGAAGAATTAAAGATTGAGGACACGACATAAACTATACTTGAAGTCAAAAGGGTTCTAACCAAAAGAGGTCTCATGCTTCAGCTTGAGGAGAGGATTCAAGTCATGGATCAAGGAGTGCAGAAGTTTTTCAATAGGATAGATGCTCTCCAAAGGAAGGGCCTACCTGGCCTGAAGGTCATTAATGACAAATTAATGACACTCCTTGATTACAAGAAAAAGTTGGCTGAAGTGTCTAAGGACAATTCCAAGTTTGCAGGGATACAGGGAAGCATCACAGGAAAAACATTCATGGATGCCTTGCAGTTGGATATTAGTATCCAACATGAGATTAAACACATATTCATCATCAAGCCTACATTTGCTAAATATACAGACATGGATGAAGTGTATCGGAGATTGCTTAAAGTCACAGTGCCAGGTCATATCAGATGGGAGGAGCTGTGTGATCTACTAGATTAGAAGATGAGTTGCCACGATCCAGTCACCTGTCCAGTCAGAAGAGGTTGCGAAGGCACCTCGCCAATGGCCTACCCCATAGATTACCGCATGCAGTTGTACTAAGTCATCAAACGGTTTTTGATTAGTTAAAGTAGTTAGACTAAAGATAGACTGAGCACGTCCTGATCAGTTATGACATGAACGTTTGTAATTTGAATTATAAATACTTCAACTCTCCAAGTATTGAGGGTTGTTGATTCACACACCCTATTGCTATCAAGCTGTACTATTTTTGAGATCGGCCATTAATAAAGAAGGGGCATTTACAGGATTCTTGCGTATGTTCATTGGTGACATTGATCTTCTAAGTTTAATGTATTCCTTTCTCTGTAATCATTTTGTTTTCTGGAACTAATATTTTTGAATAGCGCAATGTTGCAGGATTTATCTTTGATACCCTGTTTCCGATTCTAAAGATTTTAATGTTTTCTTCCAAAATCTTCAATTAAGAAATTCTTAACTGCTTGTTAGTTGAAGTTATTTGCCTTATCTTTTCTTCTGTCCATCATTTTAATTTATAAAGATCCAGTGAATATATTATCTCGCCCTGTGAAGGTTTTCTTTAGCATTTCTGGTTGCATCGATTATTTGTTTAAATACAGACCCCATAGCCCAATGGATGTGTAGACTGCCTCAACCAATTTATAAGCCACTTTTACAACAAAACACACTCGTGCCTTTACCTAGCCTAATATCTAAACTAAAAACAAAGCTAAATTATATAGAGAGATCCCTCTCTGAAGCTGGAAGGGCTAGATCCCAGCTTCAAAAGTGGTTGGTTAAGGTTACCTTTGTATATTTCTTATTTTTCAACCTCTAGGAAATTTACAGAGTGCTAACATTATCCATACCATCAAAGAGAATTTTTTCATGGCTCAGAATTGCATGAAGCAACACGTAGATCAAGTTCACTCAGAACATCAATTTGCTGAAGGGGACCATACGTTTCTTCGACTGCAACTTTATAAGCACACTTCACTCAAGGATGACCATTTTTAGAAACTGGCGCCCAAATTTTATGGTCCTTATACAGTTCTCAAGTGTGTGGGACATGTGGCCTATTATTTAGATTTTCCTATTCATTCTAAGCTTCATCCTATTTTTCATGTCTCATGCTTAAAGAAGGTGATTGGAACTACGTGCCAAAATTAAAATAGTCTTCCCGATCTGGATGAAGAAGGATCCATTTGGTTGTAGCCATAAACAATATTGGATCAATGTGAATGTCATCTCTGTCATCACACCGTCAAGGAAGTGTCAGTCCAGTGGAAAGATACAACTCTAGCTAATGCCACCTGGGAGCGAGCTACCATTCTGCAACAATTTCCTCATCTCAACCCTTGAGGAAAATGTTATTTTTGAAGGGGTAGGGCAGGTTAGGGATCTAACCTCCCTAACCTTTCACATAGGTAGAATAATATATTTTCCATGTAATAAAGGCCAATATTAATAAGGCCTAGTAATAAGGAAGAATAAGTCAAATGTAACAAGACCTAATAGAAGCTTTCTCTTCTAGAAGGTCTTCCTCTAGATTTTTATTTCGATAGATAGATTTAGTATAAATAGGATTCGAGGGCATGATAATTTTTTTCTTGGGAATGATTGTAATAGAGAGCTTCTCCGCTGGAGGTTTCCCCCTCGAAGAGGAAAGTGAACATTGTTTCCTATAAATAAAGGTATTATTTTGGTGTTGTGGTTTCATCTATTGTGTTCTTCTGCTGTCACTAGTAGAATTTGGAAAATAAATGACTATGTGACTAAAAAGTTTAGTCACGAAAACAAAAAATGACTAAATTCTACTAATTTTTTGCAACACATGTATAAATGACTAATTTGATTGTCGATAAAAAATAATTAGTGACACACATAAAAATGACTAAATAAATGAATAATTTGATTGTCGGGTAAAAAACACAATTAAATAAATATTAGTCACACAAATCAAAATTACTAAAGACTCCTATAGACTAAAGACTATTAAAACTATTGTATTTTTTCACCATAACTATAAATTTTTTTCTTAGTCATAAGAATATTAGAAAGTTGTATATAATATTAAATAAAAGATATGAAATTATTTAACCCTAGTACTAGCAATTTCATCCAAAAATTCTGAACGACGAGCAACCTCTTTCACTTATTCCTCTTCCTCCTCACCTTGTTTTCTAGAATGAAGCTATTCTAATCAAAAGATATTTCACCCCTATAAATGTGTTGAACCTGCACATAATAGATCTAGTTGGGAATTGGCATACACAGTTGCAAAGAAAATAGAAGAAAAGAGAAGAATGAGAAACAAATAGAAGAATTCTCATTAACCAAATGAATAATGAATAATTTACACATGATATACTTTGTATAAATCAGCCAATGCACACTGGAGGAGAAGAAAATGCACCATAGTGGTGGTCTATAGTGATCTAGACACACCAACAATTACGGGAGTAAAATGCCACCTAGTCTAGTCTCTCGGGAAGTTACGGGAGTGAACTGCCACCTAGTTGAGTTAACTAGTCTATCAGTCTTCAGTTAACTAACTGAAACAAAGTGAAGTGAGGAGGAGATCAGGGAATCATGGATAATGCGCTAGTTTGGTGATGATCCCAAGGACAATGCACATTATCGGGTGATGGTCCCAATGTTGCATGGTGATAATCCCAATGTAGCATCTAGAATCCACTCAACTGATCAAACTAAAGTGAAAACTAAAGAGAATATTCTCCCTAGAGGAATATTCTTCCTAAAATATAGGAGACTGAATAATGACTAATAAACAAGAAAAAAAACTTAGGAAAAAAAAATCCTAGGTGTGTGTGAAGTAACTCCAACACCCCCCTCTGAACATCACTATGGTGAAAATAAATAATGGGTTTCGAAAATGAGGCCATGTTAGGTACCCAAATACAAAAGATACACTGAAATAAAGAAAGGAAAGAGGGAAAACCTCATGGGAAAACCCCCCCTCAAGGCACAATGTATGTAAAAAGAAGAATTGACAGTTGCTAGGAAACTGTATCCTTCACTCAATGAAGGTCTTGGTGAAGATGTCTGCAGTATGTTCTGTTGAAGGAAATAATTGTAGGTAGAAAATCCCCTCATGTACTAAGTCCTGGATGTAGTGCATTTGGATCTCGATGTGCTTCATCCACTGCCTATGAACTGGATATTTGTAGAACTTCAGAGTGGTCTGGTTGTCACACCAGATGAAGATCGGATGATGAAACTGAATGCCCAACTTAGTGAGAAAATGTTGTATCCACATAGATTGAATGGTTATGTTAAGTACCCCTATGTACTCTACCTCATCTGAAGATAAAGAAATATCATCTTGCTTCTTGCTCAACCAATAGATAGGCCTGAAACCAAGACTGAGTGAGTAACCATATGTTTACTTGTGATTAATGCTATCACCGACCCAGTCAAAATAAGTGAAACTGATGAGGTCCAATTTAGATTCTGCTAAATAGTGAATCCAAAAGGTGATGGTTCCCTATACATATCGAAGGATACACTTTGCATCCTTCCAATGTAGCTCATGTGGCTCCTACATGAACCTGGAGATTGTGCCAACTACATAGGAGAGTTCTAGTCTGGAGTGTGTGAGATACAACAAGCTCCCCACTAGATTTTTGTACAGTGTGCTATCAACCAGTGGAGTGTCCCCACCATCCTCAAGTTTGACTCTTGATAGGAAAGGAGTTGGAGCAGAGTTGCAGTCTATTATGTGAAATATCTCAAGGAGATCTCGTGCATATTTATACTAAGACAGTTTGATGCTTGAAGCATCCTCATTGATCTCGAGTCCAAGGAAGAAGTGTATAGGATGAATGTCTATCATCAAGAACCTGTCATGCAAAATCCTCTTGACTACAACAATTGCTAAAGTTGAGCAATCGATGATAAAAAAATCATCAACATACAAAAGTAAGAGTAGAAGTGAGTCATCCATCCTGAGAATGTAAAAATTTGGGTCTGATTTACAACATACAAAGTTCTGTGACATCAGGTAGGAGTCCATATTGGCATACCATGCCCTCAGAGCCTACTTGAGGCCATAAAGAGACTTCTTCAGTCGATAGAACAAATATGAATCCTGCATAAATCCCTAGGGCTTCTCCATATAGATCTCCTCAGAGAGATCACCGTGAAGAAATGCATTCTTCACGTCCATCTGATGGACTTCCCATCCCTTATCTACTACAATGGAAAGTTCCAAATGTACAGAATCCATCTTTGCTACTGGAGCGAAGGCTTCATCATAGAAAATGACATGAACCTGCTGAAAGCCTTTGGAAACTAGCCTCGCTTTGTTTCTACTAATCTGTCCATCCGTTGCACTCTTGTTCCTGTAGAACCTTCTACACCTGACAATTTTCCTTCCATAAGTAAGGGGAACCAGATCCCAATTTTGGTTCTAGAGGAGGGAGTTGTACTCCTCGTGCACGGTGGATTCCCAAAAGGGATTTCCAATAGCCTCGCCATAAGACTGTGGATATGAAGATTGAACCAAGAAAATATGTCTAGGTTCCAATGGTTCAGTGGAAGTGAGTGAAAGAGGAGGATCCTCAAAATAATATAGAGTCCTCCTAGTATTGACTAGATAACCAACAAGATCCTCTGCATCCTAAAGAGTATTCTGGGCCCACTTAGGCCTCTTCTCTGGATCTGCATCTGCATCTAGATGCATTGAATCTGCATTTGACTATATTGACTTGTTTTCTGGATCATCTAAATCCTATGAATCATAAATCTCATCTAAAGAAGAGTCGGCATGTGCATGCTCATCATCTCTGACAGGTGGAAGAAGAAAGGTGTGTGCATGCAGTTGCTAAGGTACATGAGAGACACTTTCCTCGAATTGGAAACTATGCTCAATGATGAGTCAGTCTGAGGAAATATCAATGAGTCTATATCCCTTGAAACCATTGGGGTATCCAAAAAAAATAGACTTCGAGATCTATGGATCAAGTTCCTTCCTCTTTTCAGAGGGAATCCGGGCCCATGCACATGAACCGAAAATACAAAATTGGGTCACTTCTAGTTTGAGGCCACTCCAAGCCTCGTACGGGGTCTTGTCCTTGAAATATCTATGGGGAGATATGTTTTGGATGTAGGTTTCACAATTAAGTGCTTCAACCCATAATCTATGTGGAAGTGACTTTGCATGTAGCATGCAAGATGCCATCTCTTTTAGAGATCTATTTTTCCACTCAAGAACTCTGTTTTGCTACGGAGTATAGGGAGTTGTGTGCTACAACTAAATCCATGCCTCATGAAAAATATTCTAGATTTCATGGTTGAAGTACTCTCCCTTGTTATCAGTTCATAGGGATTTGATTTTCTTTCCGGACTGTGTCTCAACCAAGGATTTGAAATCTTTGAAGTGTTGGAAAACCTCTGTTTTTTGCCTGAGAAAGAAAATCCACGTGAAACATGAGAAATCATCAACAAAAATGAGCATGTACCTTTCTTTGTTGATTGATGGATGTGGAAAAGGGCCCATGAGGTCACTATGGATCAGATCTAAAGGAGAGGAATCTCTTCGAGTCTTTCCTTTGTCAAATTTCTCTTGAGGGTGTTTTCAAAGAACAAATCCCTCACAGATTCCTTTGGAGAAATAGATGTCTGGTAGACCATCAACCAATCCTTGCTTGCAAAGCTGTTGCATATATCAAAAATTTGAATTCACAAACCTTTAGTTCCATATACTACTCCTTTCATCAACATGGGTAAGAAGTAAAGCAGAATCTGGTTCAATAAATTTAGAATATGTGTAAAGCCTATATTGATGATTTACCTCACTGATAGAAACCCTAGAATTGGTTTGCATGTCATAGATGTCCACTACATCAGGTGTGAAAATTAATTTATTTCCAGTGCCAGAATTTTTCATCTAATACAAGGAGAGAAGATTGACGGAAAGTTTAGGAACGTGTAGCACATTCTCGAAGCTTCCGTTGGTGAGTTCAATCCTTCGTTTGCATGCATCCAATGAATAATAAACTGCTTTTGTGGAAGCCATGTGATTTGATGCTCCTAAATATATGATCCAAGCATAGAGAGAGGAGTTGATGGAAATCAAAGCATGGCTAGAATTTCCTTTCTTGGGATTCTAATCTTCTTGCTTCTTCTTCTTGGCACCCTCGTGTTAGCACATGAATTTACAGTAGCAATTTTGGTCATTTCACAGCGTCGGTAATTTAGGAGTTTTCACAACGCTCTTTCTCTTTTGATTTGTAGTGTTCTTGAAATTGGCGATTTGATAGCGCTTTTGGATTTGGTAGTTCTTTTAGATTTCATAGCGCCAAGAGTTCTCGCCAAGTAGCCAAGATTGGTGCCAACTTACGCTATTGGAATAGTTAGCATATGAGAATTTTGGAAATTGCACAACCATTGGTGCTACAAAATATGCAGATCTATTACAGGAGTGGCGCTACAGAACTTGCAGAGCTATTTTAGGAGTGGCACTACAGAATGTGCAAAACTGTTTTACAGTGGCACTATGGCATTTCCTGTAGCAGTTACTATTACAAATTTGATCATAAAACAAAACATACAAAGTGGGTTTCTATGAATTTTTTTGTGGAGGAAGATGGTATCCCTTTTGACGTGCTAACAAAATTTCAGCCTGACCCAGTTTGTAAATTGAGAGAAACAATTAAAACACCAGTACGCTACATAATGTGTTGCCAATTCTCTATTTTGCATAGTTGATTGGATATTCGCCTTGTTGGGAGGTTGCCACCTGTCAAGGAGGGTTCGAATGGATTCTCATGGATCATTTAGATGTCAAGGAACACCTTCACCTAAGTTTTATCTCCATTAAAGACCTCATGCAGTGAGGTGGAAACAATTTATTAATGACTTCCAACAATTTCCTGAAAATTAGCAGTTTGTTGGATTTTTGTCTCTTTGATTGTTGCCACCTATCTCCAAGTCTTAGAATCCAATGGAGGATATGGGATTTGACCTCCTAAGTATATTTGGATGTTTTTATTTTATTTAATATAGCAGAGAGCTCTTGGAGAGAGGTTGGATTCATGGTCCAAGAGAGGAGAGATCTAGAGGAGCAGTTGAATTTCTCATTTGTAAGCCCGAGGGCATGTATTGTAGGCATTTATGCCATTAGATATTCATGAAAGTTTTGATACCGAACTGTTTTTATCTTGTTTCAATTATTTCTTATCATATTTCTTGAGTAATATTTACATATTTGGAAGATCAAAAGTTGCCTTTGGTTAATGAATTCATGAGCTGCAAAGGATTTGTGGTAATTTCTTGTTAATCATAGATTATTGTTCAAGCACTCTTTTATCTATATTACAAAAAGGATCTTTGTTATGTGGATATTCTTCTCTTTGTTTACCTTCTATTCTTCTATCCATCTTTGCATAAGCTTTTTGTCTGGTAGGCTTTTGTTATTTGGATATTCTTCTCTTTGTTTACCTTCTATTCTTCTATCCATCTTTGCATAAGCTTTTTGTCTGGTAGGCTGCCTGATTTCCTGTGATATGAAGAATGTTATGACTCCATGCCCAATGGAATGTATTTGCAGTAGTTTGATGTCCTCCCTTTTACTCTTTTCTTGTTGATCCACCTATTCAAACTATTTTAATCCATTTACATTTCTATGTTACCAATATTACTCTCATTTCTAGTCTGGGAGTGACTCTTGGAATGATAACATAAATGGCGTCGTTTCCGAGGCAGGAGTGTGAAGCTAGATTCCTTAGGATAATGACATAGATCCACCTCTTGATGGTAGACAAGAGAGGGACACAAAAATTGAATTTAATTATCTGCCTGGCAACTCCACCATCAAAGAATCCATTGGGGAGGATCCTTTTGACAAAAATATGACCATAGGAAAGGGGATGACCAAGTATCATCTTATGAGCTTTCTTCATGAACTATTATTTTTCTTTATATCAATTCATTTCTCTCTTTCCCTTTACATACAAATAGGATCATATTATGCTTTGTTTATTTAGATGATCATAAGTATTCCTTTATATATCCATCCTTGGAAGAAGAAGACCCGACTTCTACCTATGTTGTAGATGTCGATCTTATATCCTCACCTCAACCTATTCATAAGGATGAGATTTTTATTCAAATCCCTACTGAATTTGATCACCCTTGTAACCTTGAGGAGGTTAAAATTGATTCAAAGCCTTCTCAAATATCATCACCTTCTACTGTCACTATTGAACCTTGCCATCAAATTGTTAGGCTTCAATTTCATCCCACATATTTTCAAATTAGAATCAGAGACAATATGTTTAAACCTTTAAGACTGCCATATCATCTTCATCCATATCCTCTTGATTTCTTTGAGTATATTCCTCGGTTTTCTAGAGAGGATCATGTTACAATTGAGAGGCATTTGGATGCCTTTGAGAACTTTGTTGATCAGTTTGAGATAGTTCATGATGATGTTACAATGAGGTTGTTCTCCAAATATTTGTTTCGAGATGTTGCTGAGTGGTTTAAAGGTTTGGGAGACGATTCTATTGATTCTTGGATAGAGCTATGCAATGCATTTTTAAAGTGTTGGGGTGAGAACAAGTCCCTTGATGAGTACTTGGATGATTTTAATACTGTGAGGAGAGGGGAAGTGAAATCCTTGGCTGTCTTCAATAGGAGGTTTTATAGTGTTTATCATAGCATTCCTGTGGAAATCCGACCTTCTGATGTTGCCATGGTGTACTATGAAATGGCTCAACATTCAGATCTTTTCCTTCTCCTGAGAGAAAGGAAATATTCATCTTTACAACAATTGTTTGAAGATGATGAAGAGGTCAAGGAGAACATCCTTGCCTGGAAGAGGATTTGAGATCAAGCATACTTTGAAAATCTGCATGCACAAGAGGAGCAACAAAAATAGAACGAGTATGAACCAAATTTTGAACAACAACAGGGATGTAAGTATGGTTTACATCCAGATCAAGATTCTTCAGTATTTACAGATTTTTCTATGGACAAGGATGCATGTCAAGCTTATGATCAGGTTTCAAAACATGTTCAACATATTATAACTGATGAGTGCATATATAATTATATTTTCATGGCTGATCATTACCACTGTGATTTAAAACCTGTTATACCATTATCTTGTGATTATCATGCTGAAAATGAAGAGACTGCCATTTTTTATGATCAAGAATTGCTCACAAGGGAACAAGAAGGTTATTTATTTGCAAATAGTGAGGCATTCATGGATGAGAATCTGTTTTCTGTGGATCAACATGCTTCTGATCTTGGTTTTAAGGATCCATTTTGAGCCTTGTTAGAGTCTTATGTTTTAGATTTTCTGAAAATTTGAAATTGCATTATTTCACCGATATTCATGGGTGAGTATGGTTTTCTGAAGGAGTTTATGATGTTGCTGCTATATTTATGTTATTATTCATTCATTAGTGAAATATATGAGATCATTTTAGTAATCAAGTTACTTGAATGGTTTCTTTGGAAATTTTCTTTTACTTGACCAAGTTGCAATTTTGGTTAGGGTAGGGTAGCATAGGTAATAATCTCACTTCCCGAGCCTTTCTTTCCTTCAGTTTGTAGCGGGTTTTTATTTTTTCTTGAATAATTTGCGGTATCATAGCTTGCTTTCACAAATGAATCCATAACACAATAGCTAAGGAACTAGAGCTGCAACAGTTCTTAGATCCTCACAGGGAGGACTCTATCCTTTGTGGATCCAGATGTTAGCACATGAATTTGCAGTAGCAATTTTAGTCATTTCGTAGCGCCAGTAAATTAGGAGTTTTCACAACACTCTTGCTCTTGTTATTTGTAGTGTTCCTAAAATTAGTGATTTGGTAGAGCTTTTGGATTTGGTAGTGCATTTAGATTTCATAGCACCAAGAGTTCTTTGGTCATTCATAACGCCAAGTGGCCAAGATTGGTGCCATCTTACGCTATTGGCATAGTTAGCATATGATAGTTTTAGAAAATGCACAGACATTGGCACTACAAAATATGCAGAGCTATTTCAGGAGTGGCACTACAAAATCTGCAAAGCTATTTCATGAGTGGCGATACAGAATGTGCATAACTGTTTTACAGTGGCGCTACAAAATTTCCTATAGTGGTTATTGTTACAAATTTTATCATAAAACCAAAACTACAAAGTGGGTTTCTATGAATTTGTTTGTGGAGGAAGATGATATCCCTGTTGAATTGTTGACCAAATTTCAGCCCGAACTAGTTAGTAAATTGAGAGAAACAATTAAAACACCAGTGCACTACAGAATGTGTTGCCAATTCTCTTTTTTGCATAGCTGATTGGATATTCTCCTTGTTGGGAGGTTTCCACCAGTGAAGGAGGGTTCAAATGGATTCTCATGGATCATTTAGATGTCAATGGAAACCTGCACCTAATTTTCAGCTCCATTAAAGACCTCATGCATTGAGGTGGATACAATTTATTAATGACTACCAACAATTTCCTGAAAATTAACAGTTTGTTGGATTTTTGTCTCTTTGATTGTTGCCACCTATCTCCAAGTATTAGAATCCAATGGAGGAGATGGGATTCGACCTCCTAAGTATATTTGGATGACTTGTTTTATTTAATATATTATAGATCTCTTGGAGAGGGTTTGGATATATGATCCAAGAGAGGAGAGATCTAGAGGAGCATTTGAGTTACTCATTTGTAAGCCTGAGGGAATGTATTGTAGGCATTTCTTCCATTAGATATTCATTAAAGTTGTGATACCAGACTATTTTTATTTTGTTTCCATTCTTTCTTATCATCTTTCTTGAGTAATATTTACAAATTTTGAAGATCAAAAGTTACCTTTGGTTAATGAATTCATGAGATGCAAAGGATTTGTGGTAATTTCTTGTGAATCATAGATTATTGTTCAAGAACTCTCTTATCTATATTACAGAAAGGATATTTGTTATGTGGATATTCTTCTATTTGTTTACCTTCTATTATTCTATCCATCTTTGCAAAATATTTTCATCTGGTAGGCAGCCTGATTGCCTATGATATGAAAAATGTTATGACTCCATGCCCAATGGAATGTATTTGTAGCAGTCTGATGTCCTCCCTTTTACTCTTTTCTTATTGATCCACCTATTCAAACTATTTTAATCCATTTACATTTATATGTTACCAATCTTACTCTCATTTGCAGTCTAGGAGTGACTCTTGGAATGATAACACCTCGGGTATGTGATCTCCAAGGTTGTTTTGATGAAGTATTTGAGTCATTATATCTACCTATTTCTGCATACATGCAGATTCTGGATGGAATCCTTTTTGGAAGTATGTGCATTTCTCCCATTTTCTTCCCTTTCCACTTTTGGATCTAGAGGCATTGTTGAAGGGTTTTGAGTGCCCTTCCTTCTTCGGATTTGCATGATATTTCATTTTGTCTTTATCTTTAAATTTCTGATATTTATGACTACTTCCATCTTTCACAATGAGTGCATGTTCCTTTGGGCCTTTGATTTTTCCCATGTTGATGAGCTTTGTCTTCTCTTGTGTCAAAGATTCGATAAATTACTTAAGAGAAGGCATCACCCAGGTGGCTCCAGAGGCAAATATAAATGAATAAAATGTGGATACAAACACTGAGAATTTAGGAAGAAGTTTGGAGAGAATGGTGAGAACCATTTGTTTCTCCTCCTTAGATTTATCAACCCAGCAAGCCTTCATTTGCGACAATAAATCCTTATATTTTGTAAAGAAATATTGGAGATTGTCGAAGCTTTTTGGATCCAATGTGAGAAATTCCACCTAGAGCATGTGTCCCCTCATCTCATCATGTTTTCCAAATATATCTTCCATGGTGTTCTGGGATTCATTGGGAGTTTTACAGGAAGATATGTGAAAAAGGAGATCAGGATAAATGAGGCTGCAAATTGTTCCAAATGCTTCATCCATTCGATTTAGATACTTGGATTTTTATATGGATAATGTTGGTTCTATCTCTGTGTTCATGTTTAGCCTATACAATCCTTTGATTCAAATATGCATGATCATATTATCCTTCCATGCAAAGTAATTTTAAGGTGTAAGGATGAATACTTTTAAAATTCCATTTTTTCGCTGTCTTCAATCTTCGGTACCTGCAAAAATAATTTGGTGTGTATTTTTATAGCAATCTGTCAGCTTTGATACCTTGTAAATGTGTTGAAACTACACAAAATAGATCTAGCTGGGAATTGACATACACAGTTGCAAAGAAAATAAAAGAGAAGAGAAGAAAGAAAGAAAATAATAGAAGAATTATCATTAACCAAATGAATAATGAATAATTTACACATGATATAATTTGTAAATGTGTTGAACCTGCACATAATAGATCTAGCTAGGAATCAACATACACAATGGCAGAGAAAATAGAAGAAAAGAGAAGCAAGAGAGAAAAGAATAGAAGAATTCTCATTAGCCAAATGAATAATGAATAATTTACACATGATATACTCTGTATAACTCAACCAATGCGCACTAGAGGAGAATCCAATGCAGCATAGTGGTGGTCTAGAGTGATCTGGACACACACCAACAGTTAGGGGAGTAAGCTCCCACCTAGTCTAGTCTCTTGAGTAGTTATGGGAGTTAACTGCCACCCAACTGAGTTAACTAGTCTATCAGTCTTCAGTTAACTGACTGAAACATAGTGAAGTGAGGAGGAGATCAGGGAATCATGGGTAATGTGCTAGTCTGGTGATGATTCCAAGGATAATGCGCATTATATGTTGATGATACTAATTATTACATGGTGATAATCCCAATGTAGCATTTAGACTCTACTCAACTGAGCAAACTAAAGTGAAAACTGAAGAGAATATTCTCCCTAGAGGAATATTCTTCCAAAAATATAGGAGACTGGATAATGACTAATAAACAAGGAAAAACCTTAGGAAAAATAAATACTAGGTGTATGTGAAGTAACTCCAACAACCCCTTGCAATACATCTCGTTTATATAAGAAACTATTTTCATGTGGTTGGGGCCATGTGCATTAAGTCCTAGGTAAATTTGGCATAATATTAGATGCCCACATGGCCTCTTAGCCAAAAGGGTCTTTCAAGAGTGTTGTACACCAAATAAAAATATACATTGTTAATTCTTCCATAATGGGAGGGCCTTTCTTGCAACATAATAATATTAAACATAGTCCAAGAATTTTTTTTTAACCAAAACATAGGCTATGATTTTGTTTTTTAACCAAAACATAGGCTAAGAATTTTTTTTAACCAAAACATAGGCTAAGAAATTATCCTAGTGGTACATAACATGATATTGCAGGGAGACGTGACCTAGGTTAGTGGTACATAACATATTGTAGGGAGACATGACCTAGGTTCACTCATGGAAGCATACRTTATTATKCCACAAAAACTCRAAGTACCACACCACRTTCACAATACACCAAMGAAACACATGCATATTRATAAACCATAATTCRATACATTTGATATCRTTTGTAAAAATCATTGCAATTCATGAATATGYAGAYTRTCRTGGAATGGGAAAATASAGYGACTSGTGYGGARTGGGAAAATACGRTYGAGATYAGTTGTAATTTGGTGAGTAGGGACATCGTTTGTGYGAGTGGGTAGTGTGTAGGGAGTGGTGCAGTCCARAGGYRTGCAAGGTTAGGGTTGAAATGGTAGAAGACTAGTGTTGGATGAACAATWTGTGACTTSTAGGTAGAGGGTGTATCCCCTAAGAGTGTTTCCTCTGTGTTTTTAGTTTGCATTTGTGTTTTTCATTTTCATTTGTTTTTCTTCTGTGACTGAGGTGCATGACTGGGGTGCATTTTTGTTTCCTCTGTGACTGAGGTGCTTGACTGAGGTACATTTGTGACTGAGGTGCATGACTGGGGTGCATTTGTGTTTCCTATGTGACTGAGGTGCATTTGTGGAGTCGACCGTGAGGTGGGCCTGAGGAATATTGGAGCCCATGAGGTGGGGTTTTAGTAGTCATCCTGAGGAATATTGGAGCCCGTGAGGTGGAGTTTTAGTTTGTGGGCCCGATAAATACTGGAGCCTGTGAGGTTTATTTGGGGATTTTATAGTCTAGAGTCGACCAGAGGAGAGGGTTTACTGTTAATTGCGAATTTGAGCTCTTGTGAGAGGGTTTTGGGTTAATTGGATCATTATTGGAGTTTGAATGTGTATATACAAAGTTTCCATGACCGATAAATCTACGGTGGAGAGAAATTGGAGACTACTCAAAAGGAGAACTAGGATTTCAGAGTTGCAGAGGTATTCAATGAAGTCATAGGTACAACTAATGTGTTTCTTTTGGTTTGATTTAGGAGTGCATGGTTTCTAATTAGGAACTAGTTGCTATAAGCTTGTATATTTGCAATCTTTTGTATATTTATGCAATGATACACTTGGACTACTAGGTCCCCCCATCAGCTTGAACTACATGGCCATACAAACCTCGAGACTGTTAGGTCTACAGCAATTTTCTTTATGTGTTTCTCCTTGTCTCCTAGAGCTAGAATAAACATCTTTGAAATCTCAAATCCTCAATGGACTGCCTTTAATCTTGAAGATAGGTGGATTTTTAGGGTGCATAGTGTTTGGTCTCTTCCCCTCAGCTACAAAATACAAGTCTTTGCATGGCTCATTATTTACTAGGGGCTACCGTCTATAGCTCATCTAGCTACAAGAAAGCTCATTGATTCTCTTTTCTTAGTTTGTGTTTGTCCAGAGATAACGAAACACATTCTTTGGTACTTCATGGCTGCCAAGAGATGTTGGAAATAATTTCAATATCAACAATGAGTCTTGTTTGAGGGGAATCTTCATTGACAAGTTGCATTGTTGGGTGCTTCATGCTACATAGTGCGTTTTGCATTCTTCAAATTTGGAACTACCTTAGAATCACTTATGTTATCACTTGGTAATTTTCTTGGTTGTGAGGGAAAATTCCCAAGCTAACCTTTTCAAACCAGACTTTAGGCTAGAAACTGGCTTTTCCAACCAACGAGGGCTACCTCAATGAAATTTAACACAATGGTCAGATGTGTAAATAGGGAAGTAAATCCCCTGAGGGCATGTTTCTAAAAGGGAATTCACGAGTGAATCCCCTTTCAATAGTATCAAAATCCCTCCTGAGTGTTGAAATTTTGTTATACAAGATTGCATCCTAAGATGTCAATGTCAAACTTTAACCTCAACAAATCTAAATTATTTGGATATTTTTAATAATATCTTCACATTGGGACCTGGATCAATATGATTTTTAAGCAAGTCCTAGTTTCTTTCATGTTTCTAGATGTAAAATCAGAATGAAACTTGCTAGAATTCAACTAAAATATAAATTATTTTCCAGAGTGTATATTTCATGCATATAGAATTTATTTGATATTCATGATTATCAACTTGAAGGTATTGAAAAATATCATAACCTTGAAAAAGAATTTTTGGGGACATTTACGTTGAATACATAAAATAACAAGTTTTGGTATGGGACTTGTATTGTTTGCAAAAAGTAAAACTTTATGTCAAAATGTCATGAACAACAATGTTATGGAGTAGGAAAAATAGTGTGACTATGAAACGATGCTCGGGAAAAGGAAATCCATCAAACCTAGTGAAAAGGCTTGTCATTCCAATGGAACCTTGGCTTATTGGTGAGGTCAATAGAGTACAAATAAATCCACCAAGGTTCTATTCTTGCTTAAGTTTTTCCCACCCTAATGGCATCTCTAAAAAAGGGACGAGGCCAAGTGAAGGTCCAATGCAATTTTGTCATAAGAATTAACCCTCAGATCCAACACCCTAGTTGAAGGAAGTCCATGTTATGAGGTGCAACCCTCAACCCTAGATCATGTTTTGCAATGAAACTTCCAAAAAAAGGCATGCCATATTCTGTTGGAATTGAGAAGAATCACCCAAACTAATTGGATGAATATGAAGCCAATGAAAGGTCTGTCAACCCTAATGGAGGGTCTATGAAACATTATAGTATCTCTTAGGCTGGCCCTATACAAGACATGGTTCACTGGAGAAGTTCTAGTTGGATAGAAAGATAAAACATGTTTCCAAAGAGCCCAAAGAAAAAATAAAAAACAAGCAACCAGAGGATGATGAAAAGTTTGAGAGGTATCATATTTACATACAATTGTTGCTCTGTCGCCTTTGAATAATACTAGTGCATTTATTTTTTATTATTTCTCTTCATGGAGGTTGATTTTTGTCATTATGGGCCAAGTTGCTAAGTGTAGTTGTTTTAGACTAATTCTTGGTCTAGAAATATGATGGATCCTTTATAAGGGTGAAATTAGCATTTTTAGAGAAAAACAATCATTATAAAAGAACAATTAAGCTTCATTTATTTCTAAGAAAAATAATTTGGCTAGGAAGTCAATTGTCATTAGAAGGAAGCTCCAAGACATGTTGAAATTGTCATGTCCATTTGAATTTAAATAATCAACTTTATTAGATTATGAGTATACTTTTTTCATCTCCCTAGAGAAAAAAAAACATAACTTCAATAATAAAAATAAAAATGGATTCTTCATATGCTAAGTACCATGTCATAATTATTTCATTAGGATCCTCCAATTCATAAAACAGAGAAATCCCACTGGAATTGCCCCTCCCAAAAATCCATAACGTAATAGAGTCCCAAAATTCATCATCATATATTCCTTAGGAAATATCCCTACAGGTAAAAAGAAATCCTCCCCCAAAGTCCCAAAGATGGTTTAAAAGTAGATCAACCATTAGTTGAGCTCATAAGAGAGCACACTATTCATATAACAACCATCATATACCCATTGAAGGGATAAAAAAAATATGCCAAACAAATCTACAATAGATCCCAAAAAAACATAACTCCTCAAGAGAGAAGCCATAGAAAGGAGGGATGATCATAATTTGAGGATTGTCTCATCCTCAATCTCCCATATATGTCATTAACCTGCATTCAATGACAAACCAGCCTTGGAATTCCTATCTTCCAAGTCATTTTTCTTCTTGACGACATGATGAAAATAAATTTGGTTAAAAATAACTACAAATGATTGGATCTCCTAAAAAATAGGCCTTAAAAAAAGGTTTTCTATAGAGAAGAGTCCCTGCATCCAATTAATTACCACTAGGGAATCTCTAAATATCTGAAATTTTACAACATCGTTTCCAACCACAAGAAAAACAGTTAACTTCAGAGCCATCAATTCATCTATGTTTTGTGGTAGGAGTGAAAGTGCCCAATAGTTTTGTATTTTTCTCAACTGCCCACTCCATGCTCACTTTTCCAACCTACATAAACCACAAGATACTATAAACTTACAATATGGAGATAAAGCAAGGTGGAACAAGTAGAACAAAGTAGATGATTTTGTGCCTTTGTACTATCTAAATTATTTGAGATTTGTTAATTAACATATCAAATTAATATTGGAATGCAGAACATCAAATATAAGTCAATGAAAAAGGTTTACAACCAATGACAACCTCTCATATGATGAGAGAATAACTGATGAGAATGATATAGACATATATCCATGTCCATTAAATATTGTCTTGGTGGAAAGGTGAGGAAAATAAATGTAATTTATCGTCATATGATAAGACATGGGCATAGTGGTATACGCCCTTGAAACAACAATTATTATGAAGATATGATAGAAGTGCATAGCATGAGAGATGAAGAGGTACCAAACATTCCTGAAGTGACACCAAACATAGATTAAGAGGAAACAATATTATATGAAGTGCTTGAAGTTAATATAATGTTGAATGAGGGTCTAAACAATGATTGGGCCAAGTCGATGGAGGATGCTTTAAATTTTGTGTATGCTAATTGCAAGTTAAGTCATTTGACAACAATCCTTCAAATTCTTAACTTGCAAGTGGTTCATGGTTGGACAAATGAGAGTGTAGATGATTTATTGGAATTTTTGAGTCAGTTTTTACCACGTCACTCCACAATTCCAACAAAACGAAGTCAATGTAAGAGGAAAATCACTAATCTAGGCTTAGGGTATGAAAACATCCACACATGTGTGAATGGTTGTGTATTATTTCGCAAAAATATTGTAAGTTAGACCAAATTTTCAAAATGTCAAGAAGGGAGGTATAGCCCAGGGTTAAAATTAGTTGTGGTTCTCAGAAAGGTTCTTCTCCACTTTCTTCCAATCCCACGATTACTCCATGAACTTATGCAATTCCATGCCCAAAATAAAAGAATTGATGGAAAACAATGACATGTGCTTGATTCTTAGATGTGAATGGAATTTGATAATAAATGGCTTGATTTTTCCCAACATCCTCATAATATAAGGTTGAGTTTGGATCTAGATGGGTTGAACCCATTCTCTGATCAAAGTACTAAATGGTCAACTTGGTCGGTGTTTTTAATAAATTATAACTTGCCTCCATGGTTAGCAACTAAACCATTTTTCCTAATGCTATCATTGATTATACCAGGAAAACAATGTGTGAATTCAGATGCAATCGCTGTTTATTTAGAGCCATTATACGATGAGATTATGGAATTGTGGAAATTAATTGAAGCAATTAAATTTTTAAGGGATGTTCATTCAATCATATTCACTTTAATAGCTTCCTTACTATTTACGATTCATGATCTTCCTACATATGACACATTGACTAGTCTCACTGTTCATGGATACCATTGTTATGGGACTTATCAGTAAATGAGAACATAAACATATCTCCCTAGATCCACCTAGATATAGAACAAAACATAACAAAATATGACACTTTCCCTAAACTCTAATCATTGAGTTTACTATTAGGTAAGAGATGGGAAACATACCATTCAAATATCGCTTCATCTTGCCATTGTCATCCTAGCTCCACTCCAATGCTCCTATGATATTGAATCTGCAAGGGAACACAAGCCAACCAAAGTGAAAGAAATAATATACTCAACGAGAACCTATGTACGTGATCAAAGAATGATACAATAAAATGAGATGAGTTTTATGGGAAAGAAACATATCACTATATCATATCATAATGAAAGTGGAGATTACAACCAAAGCCTTGATGTTGCAAGGTCCCCTTCCGATGACCCTTTTCTCCAACACACACACTTGCTCCAATATTTAATGAAGAAGATCCACAATGACTTGATGAACTGAAATGAGGCTCTCAAGAATGATCCAATGCAAAAATCTCCATGCAATCTTATCTTTGAATTAATCTTTTGTGCTTAATTAACCTTATTATTTTCCATGAGAAATACCTCTTTATATAGGGGAAAGAGAGATGGTTATAGAGATTAGGATGATCCCACCAAATCAAAGAAGCGAGTAGGATCCCAACCATACAGACGCCACCTCACCTTATAGAAGATCCCCTTCTAACAATTTTGTGAAACTTAACCTTTTCTTAGTCTTTTGACATCGTCGCACCCTAGCTTTAGGGTAGCTTGCAGAGATGTTAGAATCAAGATTTAGGGCAGGGGGCGACAATCAAGGATCATCACACCCTGCATATGGTGCAGCCTACACCGACCCTCTTTAATAGGTTTTTTGAGAAGAAAATGTCAGTGACTCTCCTCATGAAGAAAGGCTCTTTTTGGGAACATGAACACATGTTTGTCAATGGATCACTGGGGTGACCAAAATAATGCGTAACAACCATGGATGTCCTTCTTGCAAATTTAAGGATTTTGTGAGGCTCTAAATAAGTTTTCATAATTGTTTTTATCATGGACATCGTTCTTACCAGAGAAAGGATCATCCATATCGTTGAAAAAAAGCATGTTTCAATGGCCAGGAAGAGGATCGTGAAGCACCATTTCCAATAATGAGTGAATACATTATTGAGCATGGACATAGAAGAATGTTGTTTATTGAAAGTGGTGGGATTTGTGGTAGTAGGGACGATCCATGTAATGAAAGTGGTGTAAAACGATTGTGCATATTTTATAAGTTTCCATACTTTAAGGTATAGCCATCAGGGATACTGTTGACTTTATGCATACCAAGAAAAATATAGCCTATTCTATTATAGAAAATCATTTTGGTGCTTCTGATACTATTTCATCATGTGAATACTTTCAACAACTAAAGATTCGTCGAAATCTTTGGGTTGAAAAATATGATGATGAAAAATATAGAAAACCTAGTGCTCCTTATGTTTGGACAAAGGAACAACGTGAAAAATTCTTAAAGTTGGTGTCTTTGACTTACTTTCCCACTGGATATGTAATTAGTAGTATTAGAAGCCAAACTGACATGAATAGCTTAATATGCCTCAAGGCCCATGACCATCATGTCATAATTGAGAATATTTTACCTAATGTGGTCAACATATCAAGTTTGGAAAAGGGGCCAATATTGGAAATTGTAAGGTTGGGCTTGATATTAAAGAGAATGATTTTACATGCATTAGATCCTTTGAACTTTGATAGTTTGAGGGAGGAGGTTGTTGAAGTCCTTTGTCTATTGGAGCAAGAATTGCCACCAACAATATTTAACATTTTTATGCATCTTTTGATACATCTAGAAAATGAACTAGATCATTGTGGTCTAGTAAGAATGAGATGGATGTATCCTATAGAAATATGTATGAAGGTTTTGAAAAACATTGTCCATACTAGGGAAAATCAGAAGGAAACATGTCTAAGGAATATGCAATGTAAGAGGCCATAGGATTTTGCATAGAATATATGAAGGATATTAAAAATGTCAATCGATGTGTATGGGATGATGAAAAATATGAGAGAGTTGTAGGTGAAGTATTAGTAGGAAATGGAAGACACTTTAAGTTTTCACATAAATAAATAATTGCGATACATGCCTATGTTCTTTAGAACACATCTTCATTCAATAAGTGGCGCAGGTAAAACAATTTTTACACAATAATTTATTTCTTCAATTGCATTTACACATTTATATTATTAATCTTATTATATTGTACATTCATATTCTATGTAGGAAATACAAAGAGGAGAATCAAACATGGATGCAACGTCAACCTCAAAAGTGCAGACATCATGATTTGATTGGAGGTGATTCTTTTCCAAAATTTGAAGAATGGATTGCTAATGCAATAAATGATGCAAAAGAATAAGGTCAATATATAACAGTGGAGGAAAGTGATCTTTCATCATTCCCACATATGTGGGCTCTGAATTTAGTGGCATGTGGGCCTATGTTAGTCATTTAAGAGTGGAAGAAAAGGACAAAGGAAAGGGAAATTGTGATTGTGTTGTTAGTGCTGAATTCCTTCATGAAACTGAGAAGAAATTTTGTGTTAGATTTATCCAAGAAATTATTCAATTTGATTATGGTGAAAATAGTCCTATATTATTAAAATGTATGCGGGTCAAACCATATATAGTACAACTTGATGATTATGGATTTGTATGTGAAAATATACGACAATTTTTATCAGAGACTAATGAGCCATATGTTTCTCCTCTTCAAGTTAACCAATAATATCTAATTGATGATGTAATAAGCCCAATATGGTCATATTTCATTCAAACAGAGTCTTGTTCGAAATGAAAATTCATGGAAGTTGTTGATATAATTCCTAATGGGAAATACGATAACTTACAAGAAACATTCGAAGAAGTGGTTGAAGATGATGATAAAGTGATTTAAGAAGAGAATTTGATTACCAGCGAAGAGACTGGAAGAGAGAATTTATTACATGCCTCAGGAGAGGATGACGAACAAAATCAAGAAGATGCACACAGGAGTGATCAATATTCTGACCCCGGTGGCAATGTAGATGATTATGATGATTATTCGTCACCTTAACCAGTAAGCTTGTCACTTAAACTTTGGTTATATGTATGGTTTAATTTATCATTGAATGTAGTGTATTATTATAATTCATAGATGATGAATACAATTTGAATATATAGAAATTCATAGCATGTGGTTTAAATTGGAGGCATAGTAACTTTACATAAAATGATTTACATGCCTTTAGCATAAATTTACTTATTTACTGTTGATTTCAAGTTATATAAGAAACACTTCAGGGGCCGATTTTAAGGGCCATTTGTTATTTAACTTGTGCACTTAATTTTTGAGCACATGCATTAAAATAATAGTGGTCATGGTGTGCAAGTTGGTATAGCACATGGTGATGTGGAGACTTATATAGCACATGGTGTTGCGCAACGTGATGATTTCTTAGGAAAATTTCTAAAAGAGATTATTGATCAACATGAGAAAAAAGGGAGAGAAAGTCTGGAGATGCTGAATGAAATGCATTATTAGAATTAATAGATGATAAATACAATTTGAATATATAGAAATGCATAGCATGTGTTTTAAATTAGAGGCATAGTAACTTTACATAAAATTCTTTTTATGCCTTTACCATAAATTTACTTATTTACTGTTGATTTCAAGTTATATAAGCAACACTTTAGGGGTTGATTTTAAGAGGCATTTGTTCTATAACTTGTGCACTTAATTTTTGAGAAAATGCATTAATAAAATATGAGTTGCAAACTCATATTCCACTGTTGTTCTGCTGATTCAAGTGTCTGATTTATAAACTATTGTTTTTTTGGACTTCAGGATATGAATAAAAAGTCCTTGAGGCACAAGTTAGATGACAACGATAATGCAAAAAATTTGAAAGAATATGAGCGCTTTAGTAGAGAAAATGTTACCAAGAATGATGAATAGTTACCGTCTCTTAGTTTGACAAACAATCAAGTTGTTAATCCACTTAAGTAGTATATTATTTTTTTAATAGTGTTTAATGTTTTATAGGCAAGAAATTTATGTATATAAGACATAATATGATATTTGTTTTGTTTTATAGGAAAGAAAAATATGGAAGAATAGAAAAAGTGGAGAAAAAATCAAGGGAAAGTAAAGATATAGTGCCACCAACTCGTAGAAGCCAACAAATTTGTGATCCAACAAATGTAGTTGATGAAAATAATAGTGGTCATGGTGTGCAAGTTGATATAGCACATGGTGATGTGGAGGCTGATATAGCACATGGTCTTGCACAATGTGATGATTTCTTAGCAAAAGGTCTAAAAGAGATTATTGATTAACATGAGAATAAAGGAATATAAAGTCTGGAGATCATTTATGCAAAAGTCAAAGACATGTTTGAAGGCACATATACAAAGACTGGTACTAAGCTACCTACTTCCACACTTGATGTGGCCACGGATAATTTTGTTTCGGTTAATGCAAGTCGTGAAGAGAAATCACTTACATCCGATGTGCATCAAAATTCACCTGTTGCATCTCTTGATGAAATTGGATTAGCCAAAAATATTGTTAGTGGTTCAAAAGATGTGTCTTATTTTGTTAAAAGATAAATATTGAGTCAAGGATTGGATAGATGTACAAGGAGGAATGAAAAAGAAAGAAAAATAGAAGGTAAGAATCCATTCTTGGTTGAGGTGTCAAAATATGGTGAGCCCATTTGGAGAAATGCAATGAGGTGGGCCTCGGAGTTGGGAACAAGATGTAGGGATCATTTGGATATTTGCAAATCAAATTTTTTAGATCAAGATCCATGAATTATGGATACTGTTATCCAAAAAATGGAAAATTATTTTGAGACTGTTGGAGGAGAAATCTCTAGAAAATATTATAAGCAAAAGATGAGAAATCTGATGAACACTTATAAATATACTTGCAGAAAATTAAACATGGAAGGAAAAGACATGACAAACTCCACTCTATCTCCCAAAAAATGGGAGGAAATGAAGAAAACTATGCGTTCCGAAGAATATTTGACAAAGAGGAACATAGAAATGAAAGAAATAGATAATGTCAGGGCTCCATATACATTTGGTCGAGGCGGATTTAATGCCAAAATAGACAAATTGACAACAAGTGTTTCTTTTTGGTTGAATTTAAATTGTTATTTATTTCGATTTGTTTATTGAACTAACTATGTTGAAACTTGACATTGTATTTTAGGTGGAAAATAGTAACATAGAGCGAGGTGCATAAGACATTTTCCATTATATGACAACATTAGATTCTAGTAAATATGACAATAAGAGAAAGTGAAAAAGTAGAGTATCGACAGAGAATTCACAACCATCAGTTTTAGGTCAAAGAAATCTATTACGAGCCATTAAAAATGATGTCAACCCGAGTGGTCAGTACCAACATGTAATGAGTTGCATACAAGGTCTCAATGAGACAATTTCACAGTTGGTTGCCTCTATTAAGCCTAGAGTTTCTGCATGGAATGCACATAAATCCAATAATTCAATTGAGTTAAGAGGCTCTATTGATACCATTTCTTCTTGTTTGACCATGTATGCCATTTCATCTTGTAAATAAATCTATTGTATCTCATTTCTTCTTGTTTGACCATTTTTTGTGCTTGTAAATTGAACTAGAAGTTATAGGATTTTGTCCATTTCCACTCAGTCTGTTGCATTTACAATGAACTCTTAAGTGCTCTCGCTCACACTCTCTTGATGAGAATTAGTGAACTCAATTAAATATCTAATACATTCTGGTTCCCTCTGGACAAACCTTCTTCTTCTTCTTCTTCATTTTCATCCTTGCACTGTGTAGAACCATCCTCTGTTTCTAGAATCAACTCTCTGTGTTATACCTTTAAAGTATCAAGTATGTTTTGAGTCTAAAAGAGTGCCAACAACAACTTGAGATCCATCTATAGGGACTTTTGCTTATTATATTGTAAAATTGGTTGGGTAAAATGATATGATTGGGGAATAGTTGGGTTCCAACATGGTATTGTAGAAATACTCTGGTTGGAATAAATCATATAATTAGGAAAAATTGTAGGACCGAAATAAATAGTATGATTGAGACAAAAAAAGAGAATGTCCTATTAATGAAATTTATTTCATATGAATTTAATTAATATTACCTTCAAACTCTGGTAGTTTCTAAAATTACTTCCCTGAAGATGTTACTGTATGTTTATTATTTTTCTTTATTCATGGATTGGCATAAAAATTGGTGTTGGATTATACATCAAACATGAATTTGTTGTTATCAACATTGTTTCCATTTTTAATGGAGAAGTTTTGTTTATATCGTGTTAGTGTATAGTTATATATCTAGTAGATTAGACTGAACTTGATATAAGTACTAGTAAATGGTTTTTGTAATAGTTGGTGGTTTTGTTTTTGGATGATGAATGTTTTGAAATGGCTGATTTTCCTGTAGCCACTCTGAGTATAGGTTTGTTGTGTGATACTTTTGTATATTTTGATACTCTGTGAGGATGGCTCTTTTACTTTGGGTAAGTAGTGAAAGATGTTTTCCTGGGTGATGCTTGACTGCATTTCTTAGGTTGAGGTCTTTTTTTGACATGTAAATAGTACTCTTTGATTCTCTAAATAAATAGAAAGAGACTGTTTTTTTTTCATGAAAAAAAAACCTCCTCTAGTTTGAATGATGGATGAACCCCTAAAATGATTCATGTTCTGCACTTATTTTATTACATTTATTCCAATGTTTGTTGCAATTTTGTTGTTTCATTGTTTGAAAAATACAACAATTCCAATTGGAGACAGTTTGTTGCTACTTTTAAATGTTTGTATTTTTTTTTTTGCATGATGGTTAAACTACATGTAGACCAATTATATCGATTAATCAATGGGAAAATGAAAATGCCTTCATGTCAACAGAGCTTGCAAAGCCGCAGTATAATCTCGTGTTAATATTGATATTGATCATAATGAAGTTGACGAGCATGTACAAGACATTAATAGTGGTGCTAAATTTTAGGTAATAAAATTGTTGTTGTGATAGTTAATCTATCCCAATGTTTTGTCATAATTTGTCATGCTTAAGATGCTATTTGTGACTCAAAATTTATATCTTGCAATATTATTTACTCGATATTATTTGAATGGTAAATGCAAATCAATTATAGAAAAGCAACACTAAAAGGTAAAGGCCATCTTGACAACATATCTCTCAAAGCTAAAGTTCGACATCATGATGACAATTATATTGATAGTGATGATGATGAATACAACAAGTTTGTGCAGGACATTCATAGTGGTGCCTAACTTCAACAGGTGAGTGCAATAATATGCTAACTATTAGAATATAATTGTTTTAATAGTTAATCTGTCCCTTTCTATTCCTAGATCCCTTCTTTTTGATCTCAACCCCCCCATTAGATTATATGATTTGAATGCTCAATGATAGAATTTTCACCTCATAAAAAATAATTAATTTGTCTTGAGATTACATGATGTTTTGTTCTGAACCATGATTATTGTTGTTGCTTGTATTGATCTAAGGATAAGTTGGTGATTCCTTATCTAGTGATTGAGGGAAATATGGAAAGAGTTATAGGGATATAGTTCTTGTTGTTAAGAGTTCTGCATGAATGAGACTACTAAATCCTCAATATGACTGGGGTGGGTACTTTGATTAGGGAGACTTCTAGGGGACCCAATTTTCTCAATCCAGACATCCTCAAGGTAAAGAGATTCATTTTGGGAAAGACAATATTTTTTCCTTCTAACTATTGTCATTTATTGTAGAGTGTAGGAGCTCTTGTTTAAAATCCTATGTGTTACTGCAAATTTATACTGAGTTTTATTTCACGGTGTCATAGCCTATAGGGAACACAAGTCTGTTCTTGTATATCAAAATAAGAACTTTAGGTTTCTGTAACGACCCTGCTTAAATAGATGTATAGGATTATTAATTATAATTAATTTGATAATCTGACTGTCCTAAAAGTTAGCGAAACAATAATTATTTCTTAAATAATATTAACTAATTAATTATTATTAATTACTTGTTCATGTCTGTCAAGGATTAATTAATTATTAATTGACTCATTAATTAATTGAGTAAAGAATTAAAGGGGTTAATAAGTTTAATTTGTTAAAGACATACGTATACGGGAAGGGATAGGACATTAAATGTAAGGATAAGATATTAATAAGGGGATAAGATAAGATAATAAATACAAGGGGATAAGATAATAAATAAATGGATAAGGAAATTAATGAAATGGAGAGAGTCGGTGAAGGGGGAATATGACAGGGAGAGTCTTACGGTGGAAGGCATTCTTTTGGAGGAGGATTTTTATTTTGGGGGGGGAAGAAGAATTTTGGAGGGGGACGAGAGTACTGGTTTCTTGGCTTGGATT
>JZKD02S2225870.1:137682-164651 GCA_000966675.3 Picea glauca
TTTATAAAAACTATATAAAATCCTTAGAAATTTGAATATTTTTACAAAAATATCGCCAAACATTTATAGTTGGCATATGAAGGATTAGTAATATTTGCCAAGGTTTCTACATTTTAAAATAAATTCCCATCCTTAAAATCATCCCTGATGACTATAAGACAAGATGCAAGATAAGCCAAAATTAGAAAGAAACCTAGAAGAAGTAAAGACAAAAAGAAGTCAGCAATCAAGAGGAAATTGGAAAAAGATTTGTAACACTTTACAGAAGGAAATAAGGATGTAGAACGAAGCGTGGACTCTCCTAGATGGATGGAGCTGATTATATATTACCAAAAGAAGAGCATGCATTCATACATGAAGAAAGTATTAAGAGGGAGCTAATCCTATGATCCATTAAAGGTGATAAAGTATATATCCATGGTAGCAACCATGAAAAGTAGTACGTGTTCAGTTTGACCTTAGAAGAAGTCTTCTTCGAAAAGAAGCCTTAAAGTATCCCTGGTTATCCATCCACATCCATGATAGTACGATGAAAGGAAGAATCTGGAATCTTCAGAGCATGGAATCTATAGAAAACTCCATGGACCCAAGATCTAAAGAGAAACATGAGAAAGAACATAAAGATTCCAAGAAAGAAGGAGAAGACTATGATGATAGCTTTGTTCCAGTAAACCGACATACCTAAGCCATTAAATCTCCTAAAATATACATGGGTTGTAGTTCACATCAGATGAATGTAAGGATTGTTCTCCTCAACAAAGTAATTGAACAAATAAGCGTATGTAGAGAAACCTCAAGGTTTTGAGGTATACTAGAAAGAGAATCTTGTATGAAGATGGAAGAAGATCTTGTATGGATTCAAACAACTTGGTGCAAAGCCTCCAATGCACAGCATAAGCACGATGAAATAATTTCCATAACAGAGATATTGTATTATAATGATTACTCAAAAGATTAGGAATATGGATTTCCAATCCATGACAAAGATCTCATGATGACATAAGAAGTGCCACATGGATATGTTCCAGTTTGAGCCTTGCCACCATGTTATGAGATAATGGGGAACAAAAGATGAATCCAATAATGACAACTATATTGATCAGAGATATATGACTCCTTTAGAGAAAAACAATGTTCCAGAAAGACCAAAGTACTTTGAGATCAAGCATTACATTCTCCATGATAAAGTCCAGAAAAGAGAAGTGGTTCTCCAATATATATATATATATATATCTCCATAGATAAGTAGATAAGAAAACATTTTGGCAAAGCCTCTGTCCAGTATGAAAGAGTTTGTGTACTCAAGCTGGAGCTCATGGAGTCGACTTCCCTATTGAAAAAGGAAGATATGACTCCCAGGTTGGGAGGGAGCACTGATGTGTTAGTGATTTATGGACAATCATTTTTCAGTTCAAAAAATGGTCCAGGATGAGCAGTCCCTTTCCAGTTC
Source organism: Picea glauca (assembly GCA_000966675.3). Taxonomy (NCBI): domain Eukaryota; kingdom Viridiplantae; phylum Streptophyta; class Pinopsida; order Pinales; family Pinaceae; genus Picea; species Picea glauca. The sequence goes on from JZKD02S2225870.1 coordinate 139,133, forward strand.
AGAAAGTGGTTTGAGATTTCTGAATGATGGGAATTTTCCATTTTGGAAAATGGTCCATATCGAATGGTCATTTTCTTAATGAAAATGGTTCAATGGATTGCAAATGTACCATAGAAAATGATTTCCCATTGTGGTTAACATGGGGAATGCTCTAGGGAAGTCTCTCTTCTTGAGGGTTACTCAAGAAGACTCGCCTGCCTCGCCGGACATTCATTCTTTTGAAGCTCACAGTTGTGACCAGTTTTGAAGAATGGTCCATTTTGGAGGTTGGTGCAGGACATTCGTTTCCTTAGGAAATGGTTCAGACCGTCATTCCTTAGAGCAGATTCATTCTCTCCAGGCTGCACTTTGTTTAGTGCCAGAGGAATGGCCCAGCGTGGGGAATGGTCCAGGTTCAACAATAAGGGATAGGAATACCTTAGGGAAGACTCATTCTCTCTAGGTTACACTTTGTTTAGTGTCGTGAGAATGGCCCAGGGTTGGAAATGGTCTAGGCTCAGAAATTAGGAAAATTATTCTTCCTTGTTTGAGAAGAATAGTCCAGATAGCTCATCATTGATGTTTGACTTTCTGAGGGAAGATGTTCTTCCATATATCACAGATGTGAGTGAAAGAATGGCCCAGATGATTCAGTTTATATCATAACAATGTTTTCTATGGAGGTTGATATCAGATGATTTTTATGGAGACCATATGTCTCTGGACAATATATGTATGATACTGTGGTGGATGTGTTCCACTAATTGTGATTATATGTCATTGATCAAGTACCTGTGTGCTACTTGGTGTCGTAGTGTACCACTAGATTGTAGTTGTGTACTACTATGGATATACACAATTGTGTTCTATTGAATGATATTATTTTGTTTGCCTTGAAGACTATCAACAGTGTTGGAAATGATTATCAGCTAGATGGATGATCAATGGACAGATATTTCCCAGACGGAAAATGGTCCAGGACATTTATTCTTCTAGGAAATATGTCTGGATTAGAAGAATTTTTCTTGTGTCACTCTATGGAGTGAGTGACTTATTCAACATCATGTTTGATTACTCAGATGGAGTATAGTTTTGAAAGATGATGATATTGATAGTGATGATGCTTCTCATGATCTAATCTTGAGATAGTCTGTACGACTATAATGATGCTATTGATTCAATGGTTCAATGGTATGTTTTTGCTCAAGACTATTTCCTTCAAATACCTCCCTATCTAGGAGGGAGTGTTGATATTATGGTAGTTGTGGGAGGTATTTAACTCAACATGTAAAACTGACGAGAATAGAATATTCCGGAAAGCAAGAAGAAACCCTAATGAGTTGGCTAATAACCCAGGAAGACAAGTCTACTCAAGATGATAATTTGTATTAGGTTATTAGTCTTCAAGAAAAGAAGTAGGCGAGAAGAAATACTATATACTAAGTAAATAGGCACCCAAAATGAGAAGTCGGCCCAAGCAGTTAGCCAGAATTAGTATAAATACAGGAGGCCAGTCTTCATTCTGACAGGCATTCTCAGAGATGCAGAGCTCACTTGTGCGCACTGCAATTAACCAGTTTGTGCGCAAGTTTGGAGGAGAGTTGTTGTTGCAGCTACTATAGCTAATAGATTACATTTTGGCTTGGAATAACTCTTGGTTATGGTTTGGACTATCTGATCAACTCTTGTTTGGTGCGCTATACTTGGAGAAAGGCGCTACCCTTTGTTTGGCTATCTAGCCTAGGGTTTTCTTCTGGAGTGATTCTGTGTCAAGGTCAAGGTGCTCGGAGGAAGGCTTCGGCCTATGGTTGGGTGACAACAATGATATTTTCTATGGTAAAACGAGCACATCCATCATATTCTAACAAATTCATCTAAATTGCAGTATTATATGTTTAATTTGATTTTCCATTTTAATTAATATGATCATTTTGCAGTACTACTTTGACATTTTTGATTATATATATATATATATATATATATATATATATATATATATATATATATATATATATATATATATATATATAATCATCTTGCATTACTTTATTTTTTATGATGGTGTTGAATCAATATTTTACCTTTTATTTTATGTTTTTATTTAAGTTTAATATAATCTGTTTATTTTTGCATAACACAATTTATGTTATTCAATAAATTATTCATATCATATAAATGGACAATTACTATTAAATTATAAATCAGTGAATACAAATGACTAAATATATTACTAAATGACAACAATTAATAATTACAATGACTAAATTTACTACCAATTGACAGGAGTCATTGAATAAAAATGACTAAATTTATTACTTGTTGACGACAATAAAGGACTACCATGACTAAATAAATGATGAGCTAATGACAACAAATGACTAAAACAATGACTAAATATACTACTAGTTGAGGGAAAATGATAATTAAAATGACTAAATATATGACTAATGGACATAAATAAGTGAAACAAATGACTAAATATATGAATAATGGATGGAAATCAGTGACACAAATGAAAATTTAAGAATCCACTTTTTACCTATTAACTAAACCCTAGAACATTAAATGATTAAATATAAATAAGAAACCCCAGAATTATTAATAAACTATTATAACTTTTAAAAAACAAAAATTTAATAAACCCTAGAAATATCTTATAAAATAATTAAACTTATTAAATAATTCTACTTAGCCGACACTAAGAAATTTTCCCACTTCCAATATTTATACCAGCTCTTCCCTTTCTCTTAAACCCAGGTTCTTTGTCCTGAAGATGGATCCTGATCTGGATCCGAAACGTCGACAATCTATTGACAACACCGTGGATTTCTCGATCAAAACCGAAAATCCCAACCACAACAATCTCACTCATCAAATGACCAGTTTTCAAGAATACATGGCTAAATAAATGCCTAAATTTATGACCAAAGTGACCAACTAGAACAACCAATAAACGACTAAAATGTTTTAGTCATTTCTTTGGTGGCGTTATATATGACTGACAATAAATGACTATTAGTCATGTGGCTAAAATTATATTTTTATATGCAATTTTTATTCATTTTTTTAGTCATAAATTTCTCTTTTTCTACTATTGTGCTATTCTCTGCAATATTTTTGTTTTCAACTATTATAATAATGGTACCTTACACTAGATCATCATCTTACTAGTAATTTATTTGTTGAGAATTAAATTCTTGAACATTCATAAAGAACCTTAAAATCTATGCATCATCATCAAATACCTATGAGGGATCAATGTTATCTAGGACATAAGGTCTAAAACTGGCCTTGACTTCATACTTATGAAGATGAAAATAGGTATATGGATAAAATGTAGAAGATAAAATAACCATAGAATAATGTGTTTTGTTCTCCTGGATAACAACAATAGAAAATGTATAAATAATCTAAATAGAATCCCAAAAAAGGTTTATATATTCTAGGAGAAATACACAAATTGTAGTATATAAATAACTAACACGCATTTTGTAGGTGCTTCAATGTTAAGCCCTAAATAGTGGGACAATACCCCTTAATTGGGGCATATTACATTAGTAATGTTATTTTATTTATGTTGGCTTGGGTCCATTAGTTGTAATTGTACCTCTTAGTCTCCTATATATACCAAGGAGACCTTTTCATTTGGAATCATCGGGTATTTGGAAATTTATGTGGCGTATAAGGAGGTTTCCCCCTCAAAGAGGATTATTATTTGAAATTCTCTCTTTGTCAAGGAGTTGAGTACTTATTCTAAGGCTTTTTTATTCTATTTTGATATTTAGTTCTTAATGTTTGGTGTCAGAGCTCAAGGTCTTATGGTTTTACTGCTCCATTTGAGACGCCTTGGAATTTTCACTATAACGTTTTTTATACAATGTTTCAGATGGTACCCCTTTGATGATATTTATAATATAGATCAAGGTACATGGGGTTCGAATTTACGTTCCCAAGGCCTTATACTTTCAAAGATATATCTTGTGTAATATAGGGTTCTAGAATCATCCTGAATTTAGTCATCTCACAATTTTCACTCTAAATTTTTTTTTGTGATGTTTCAGACCCTGAAATCTGTATAATATTCATATAAATTAGCAAGGTAGTTGTGATAAAATTTTCATCTTCTGGGTCATCCTACTTTTGTATATAAACCATTTGTACGATAGGGTATCTGACTAGTCATATTAACTAGTCTCAAACATGTGTTCTGGGTAAAACAATGATATCTTCTTTAGTGAGTATCGAAATTAAGTGATACCAGTTGCATTGGATAGTGGACAGTCTGTAGTATTTCTGGTGCAATTTTTAGAATCAAATATCATATATTTTTCTCTTGGAACGCTTTACTAGTATGCACTCCTGGAAGGGACAAAAATAAGAAAGGTGTGGGGAAGTTACCATAGCTTCCACTTGGCACATCCAATTTTGATTAGAACCCATGGAATTTCATAGAAAACATATCAGAGAACTACAAAACAAAATATTCAGACCCAGAAGGGCCGAAATTTTGGATATGCAGCAGAATAAAGATCATCTAGTAGAACCACCTCGAAATCAAGGTTTAAAGGTGATACTTGGCCAACATGCCACCAAAAAAGGGAAATTCTACACCAAATAAGCCTCCAAAATGTCCTACTTGGACTCTTGATGAAGGTGAAGAAATGCACAGGGACATAAATAATTTACAAAAGAAGACAGTAACAAAATATGAACTACAAGGGATGATGGATTCAACTAAAGCCAAGTTGGAGGCAATAATGGATACTAAGATGGATGGTTTAAAAAGAGAGATCATGGAAGGATTGAAAAATTTATCAATAGAGAGGCCACCTGAAAGTGAAAATATATCTCATGAAATTCATGATGAGGACACAAGGAAGATCAATCAAGACAGGAGAAACTCCAACTTTGGGTTGAATACAAACCACTTTCCTAAGATCAATATGAGGAAGTTTGATGGAAAGTATCGAATCACATGGATAATTCAGATGGAGCTGTTCTTTGATCTACATGATGTGCCACATACACAAAAGGTACAAATTTCTTCTTTATATTTAGAACCCAATCAATTTGTGTGGTATCGATGGCTTTGTTCTCAAAAATCACTTGTCACTTGGACAATTTTCATGGAAGAAATGATAGCACACTATGAGGATACAAGGAGAAATACCTTCTTTAGTCAATTGATTAATCTTAAGCAAAAGGGTTAAGTTGCGGAGAATATTGATAACTTCCAAAGATTGAATATATGGGTAATGGATATTCCATATGAGCACCTAATTGATGTATTCATAGGAACTTTAAAGGATAACATTCAACATGAGGTTCACCTTTGGGAACCCAAATAATTGGAGAATGCGTTCAGGGTGGCTAGAAATGTTGAAAGTAAAAATATGGCTATGGATACTAGAAGGACCACTCTTAATATATATCTAGAGAATAATGTTCCTTCTTGTAAAATACCTCAAACTACAAGGTTGACACCTCAACAATTGGAGGAAAGAAAAGAAAAAGATTTATGCTTTAATTGTGACAACAAGTACAGTAAGGGACATAAGTATGGTGAGAAGAAATTATTCTACATAGATTGTGAAGAGGAAGAAGAAGAATAATAAGAACAAGAACCATCTCAAGATGAAAACGTAGAAGAGATTTATTTTGAAGAGTTGAATCCCACGATATCATTTAATGCATTGGTTGGAATTAACACTCCTCAAACCCTCAATATCGAAGGATATATAAAAAGGAAAAAGGTAATTTTCCTAATTGATTCTGGTAGTACTCATAATTTCATTCACAATAAATTAGCCAAAGCTCTCAATTGCTTTATATATCCAACACCAAAGTTTCAAGTAATGATTGCAAATAGAGGAACTATCAATTGCTTAGGAAAATGCCATAAGATCAATCTTAATATGGGGGGATATGTAATGAATATTCCAATGATATCTATACCCATGGGTGGTTTTGGTGTCATACTATGAGTCCAATGGTTACAATCATTGGGAACAATGGATTTTAATTTTCAAGAACTTTTCATGAAATTTTCATTAGAAGGAAAAGAAATTGAGTTAAGGCGTATCAAAGGGAAACCCAATAAGGTGATAATCTCTAATGGCATGAAATAATTATTGAAAAAGGGGCATCAGGGTGTAATTCTAAAACTATGCTCACTATATTTTCAAACATCTAAGCCATATATTCCCCTATATCTCTAAGGGATCATTGATAAGCATTCCAAAGTATTTGAAGATATTCCCATAGGTCTTCCACCCACTCGAAATCATGATCATGTTATTCACCTAATTCTTGGGAGTGTTCCTCTTAACATCAGGCCTTACAGATACCCTTATGCCCATAAGAGTGAAAATGAGCATATGGTTGAAGAAATGTTAGAGGATGGCATTATTAGACCTATCCAAAGTTCTTACTCTACACCGGTGGTAATGGTACTCAAGAAAGAGGGCTCATGGCGTATGTGTCCAGATTATAGAGAGCTCAACAAGATCACTATTAAATATAAGTTTCCCATTCCCCTCATTGATGAATTGTTATATGAACTACAAGGAGCAATCTATTTCACAAAGTTGGATCTCCCTTCAGGGTATCATCAGATTAGAATGAAGGAAGCAGATATCCCAAAAACAATATTCTGAACTCATGAAGGCCATTATGAATTTTTGTTCATTCCTTTTGGTCTTACGAATGCACCTTCCACATTCCAAGGGTTGATTAATTCCATTTTCAAGCCCTTCCTTCGAAAGTTTGTGTTAGTATTTTTTGATGATATACTAATCTATAGCAATTCTTGGGAGGATCATGTTCGACATGTTGACAAGGTGCTACAAATACTTAAGGAGAAACAACTATATGCCAAACCATCCAAATTTTTCTTTGGGGTGAACGAGGTAGAGTATTTTGGTCATATTGTATCTCATGAAGGTGTCAGGGTAGACCCTAACAAGATTAAGTCCATGATGGTCTGGTCGATTCCCAAAACATTAAAGAATCTTAGAGGATTTTTGGGTCTGACAGGTTATTATTGCAAGTTTGTTCAGAACTATGCAAGATTAGAAGCACCTTTAATGACATTAACTAAGAATGATGCATTTTCATGGACTCCAGAGGAAAATCGATTTTTTGAACAAATTAAATAGGTGATGTGAAAAGCTCCTATCTTGACCTCCCCAGACTTCACAAAAACCTTTATTATGGAATGTGATGCCTTGAGAAATGGCATTGGTGTTGTTCTAATTCAAGAAGGAAGGCCCCTTTTATTTGAAAGTCAGCCACTCAAGGGAAAAGACTTACAAAAACCCATTTATGAGAAGGAAATCATGCCAATACTACATGCATTGAAGAAATGGCACCCTTACCTAATAGGTAGGCACTTCAAGGTCAAAACAAATCATGATAGTCTTAAATAATTCTTGGAACTAAGACTATCTTCAGAAGAACAACAAAAATGGGTAACCAAGATGTTGGGTTATGATTTTGAAATCATCTACAAAAAAGGGAAGAAAATGTTGTGGCAGATGCACTCTCAAGAAATTATGAATATGTTGAGGCCTTTATTTGTGCTATCTTGATCATCCAACCTGATTGAATAATAGAAGCAAGGGATGAATGGAGGAATGAAGAAAACATGTGGACTCTCATTCAAAGGTTGCAACAAGATTCCAGTGCATCAAATACATTTACATGCAAAAATGATTCAATATGGTACAAACATATCGTATATTTATGTAAGAAATCCCAACTCAAACAAAAGGTACTCTTGGAATTGCACACCTCTTTAGTAGGAGGGCACTCAAGATTTTTGAAAACCTACCATAGGGTCAAGAAGGAATTTTTTTGGGATGTACTTGAAATTGATGTTCAAAGGTTTGTGGAAGAATGTTTGGTTTTCCAACAAAATAAGGTGGAAACAATTAAGACCCCAGGTATTTTACAACCATTAGTCAGCCTTAGTCAACCTGGGAGGAGGTTTCCATGGATTTCATCACAGGGTTACCAAAGTCTGAAGGAAAGAGTGTCATCATGGTGATTATTGATATACTGACCAAGTACACACACTTTTGTGCACTCTCTCATCCTTTTAAATCCAGTATATTTTCCACCCCATTCATGGAGAGAGTTCAAAAGCTACATGGAATACCAAATATAATTGTAAGTGACATAGATCCCATCTTCACAGGACATTTTTGGACAAAATTATTTTCTTTTTTGGGTACTCAATTGCCTCTTAGCTCATCTTATGATCCTTAATCTAATGGACAAACTGAGATAGTGAACAAATGTCTGGAAGGCTACTTTCGCTACTTTGTCTCTGATAAACAAACACAATGGTTCAAATGGTTACCCTTGGAAGAATGGTGGTATAACACTTTCTTTCATACTACAACAAAAATGACACCATTTATGGAACTCTATAGATATCACCTTCCTTCCATCACTTCTTCTCTAAAATAAAAATCTACGGTTCAATCAGTGGAATATCACATCGAGCATCAAAAACAAGTTCCCCAACTCTTAAAGGACAACCTGACCATGGCACATAATCACATGAAACAACAAGAAGATCAACATCGTAGTGAAAGAAGTTTTGAAGTAGGGGATGGGTTATTTTTAAGACTACAAACATACAAACAAATTCCCCTCAAGCAAGCTAAGATGTATAATAAATTATCACCAAATTACTATGGTCCTTATAAGGTGTTGCAAAATATTGGTACTATGGCATACAAATTGGAGTTTCTTGCATCTTCACGAGTACACCCAATTTTCCATTTTTCATGCTTAAAGAAGGTTATAGGTGACAATATACTAGTTCAAACTATATTTCCATAATTTGAAAAGGAAGTAAAAATCATATTGGAGCCTGAAGCTATCACTGACATAAGAATTTTCTAGCTGAGGAATAGATCCATTTCAGAGTATCTCATTAAGTGGAGGAAACTACCTGCAGAAGATTTCACTTGGGAAGATGAGTCTTTTATACATAAGCATCCTTAATTACTCAAGCATTGAAGACAGCACGTTTCAGAAGGGGAGGTACATGTTAATCCCTAAATAGTGGCACATTACCCCTTAATTGGGGAATATTACATTAGTAATGTTATTTTATTTAAGTAAGCTTGGGTCCGTTAGTTGTAATTGTACCTCCTAGTCTCCCATATATACCAAGTAGACCTTTTCATTTGGAATCATCAGGTATTTGGAAATTTATTTGGTGTATAAGGAGGTTTCCCCCTCAAAGAGGCTTATTATATGAAATTTTCTCTTTGTCAAGGCGTTGAGCACTTATTCTGAGGTTTTTTTATGCTATTTTGATATTTGGTTCTTAACATTCATGAACATTAAAAGATAAGGGGACTGATGTCCTTAAGGTCTAGAAGTTTTACATGACCACCATATTCATCCAAAAATATAGGAAAAACACATTCCCTTTAGCATTAGAAAACACCAAAGTTCAACAGAAAATAAAAATATAAAGAGTCCATAAACTCACATATTACATCTTGCAACAACTGAAATTGACACATTTAATAGAAGTATTAAATAAAATCTTGAAAACTATACTTAGAGAGTTAATCATATAGATACTCTAGAATTAACTTACCAACAAATATAGGAAGCATTGTCTTGGATATTGCATTAACTAATGTATCTAATTCTTGATACACATGTGAAAGTAATTGAATGAAAGAAGGACTTATCCTCTTTGAGTTGTTTATCCAAAGTAAGAAAGACATTCTTTTTAATATGGAGTTATTAATTTATCTAGTAAATGATAATATTTATATCACCAAACACCTGTCATTGAGACAAACCTTTGTCCAGAGCTGCCTTCATCAAAAGTTTGAGAGCCATAAATTCTCCAATTTTATTAGTGCTAGTGACAAGATTAGGTTTGAACTAAAACTAATTAAAATAAAAAATATACAAAGCCCCCCCAATCTACTTGTGCCCTTAGGGCCTCAACATGCCCCATAAAAAAAAATATTAAGTTTTTGTTTTGTCAATTAAGACTTCACATATAGGCCCGTGTTTCATTTCTAAGGAGGATGGAAATGTTGAAACACCTGTACTATGTTGACCTAGTTAACCCATGGTGACATACAATTTAAAAAAAGAAACTAAGTCATTCCCCATAAGGATGATTTATGTTGCAAACTTGTTGTGTTGAATCAATAATATCAAGCAAACTACAATTGCCTTCAAAATCCATGTATTAGAATGTCTATCTAGAAAATATTTAAAGCTAACTTATTTGCATCTTTTGGATGAATTTATTGTGATTTCATGCACATTTGTAGTTGGTTACAATAGATAAACCTAAATTGTTGGAGACATTATTAGAAGTCCTTTTATCATAGTAATCAAACATAACAACACTTATTCTAAGGTTAGTGAACATCATAGTGATGTCACCATCATAGAACAAGGTTTCATAACATTTACAAGAACCTATATCAAATAAAATTTTATTGTCTTTGAGATATTATTCGTGTTGAGTGGTATCCTAGAGAAGGTTCAATCGACCCTTCCTCCAACATAGTATTCTCATAGAGGGGGATTGTACATAATGGTCAACTAACCCTTCCTAAAATACAATACTCGCATCATAGTTCATCTATTGGAAGGGTTGATTGACCCTTCCTCAAGAATATTTATTGTGTAACTAGGATCTCGGGGAAGGATCAACTGACCCTTCCTCCAACATAGAAGTATCATGAATAAGGACAATGGTTAAGGGTTAGTGAAACCTTCTGTAGTAAAAATATTCTCATCATGGGATTTGGGTTGCTTTTGGGTCCATGTTTGGCGTGTTTTTGGTGTTTTTTCAGTACATTGTAATGTAATTTCAGTTAAGGAATCTAATATGAGTCAATGGATTGGGGTTTTGGATGCCACTGGATCCTATATTATATTGTAATGGTGAATTTATTAAACAATGAGAGTTAGAGGTGTGGCTCTAAAAATTTGCTAGTTTTTCTAGTTAAGGGTTTCCATGGTAACTTTCTTAGTATTATGTGTGAATGTTGTTGTTGTCTTTCTATTTTACAAATAATCTATGTGCATTGCTATACTGTAAAGGTTTAAAACATACATTTGGTATCAAAGAAGATATTGTCTTTAGGGGGACACATATGTTGCTAAGGGTTCCATTATCTTGTGTATGTGGAAAACCTAGTTTCAATGGGATATTTACAGTGCTGATTCTTATGGTGAAAGAAATGATGAGCAATTATAAAAGATATATTGAAAAATTTAATGGGAAATTGTTTTAGCTATGGAAGTTGAATATGGAGGATGTTTTGGTAGATAAAGAATAGTGGGTCATTGTCGATCCTGGTACTGCACCTACGCGTATGTCAATCAAAGACTCAATGAAATAAGATAGGAAGGTAACGAGAACAATTTGGTTGTGCCATTCAGATTCAATGTTACTGAATGTCTCAAGAGAAACTATAGCCAAGGTGTTATGGGATAAGTTTGGTACTTTGTATCAGTTAATTCACTAGTTAATAAACATTTTCTTCAAAATAAGTTGTACCTCCTGAGGATGAATGATGGAGACTTGGTGAAAAAAAATCTAAATGTCTTCAATATTATGGTAATTCAGTTGTTGTTTATAGATATTAAAACTTTAGATGGAAATAAGTGCATTAGTTTAATGTGTCCATTTCTAGATTTGTGGATAGTCTAGTTGTATCTATTGGTAGTAATGTAACCACATTAAAGTTTGATGATGTGGTTTCATCCTTGTTATCAAAAGAAATGAGGAGGAAGAATATCAATAGCCAAAGAAAAAATAATTTATCTGTAAGAGGATGACCTATGGATAGAAATAAAAATAAATCCTCAAGTGGGAGATCTAAGTATAAAGGTAGATCTAAATCTCTAGGACAATCCTTAAATAAATGTTGCAAATGTGGTAAAGATGATCTTTTCAAGAAGGATTGTAGATCAAAAAGTGTTGAGAGAGGGAAGGGATCTGATGATGTTATTTCCATAGAAGGGAAAACCTTTTCAAAATAAGGTGGGTATGTGTACTTGGATTCTTCAAGCACACATTCATATAACGATGTATGTATTATCGATTAAAGTGCTTCTTTCCATATGACTCCCCATAGGGAGTGGTTATGTGAAAATGAAAAGTATAATGTAGGTGACATTTTCCTAGGAGATGACTCAACATTTAAAATCACAGGATGCAGAAAGGTCAAGTTGTAGGTCAAGTACATAAGTATTAGAACACTCCCTGGGGTTTTACACATTCCAGAGATGGATAGAAACTTGATATCTTCAAGTAATATGAGTGATGTAGGTGTACATACTTTGTTTGAAAAGGAAACCTGTAAAATGATTCAAGGATAAATGGTGTTGATGAGGGGAGATCAAAATGGAACTATATACAATATATTAATAAGAACAATTAATAATGGATGTAATAGTTTTGTTGTTCCTAAGGAATAAGAAGACAAAAGCCCTATGGTATATGGAGAAAAGACAATGTTGTTGCATCAAATATTTACAGATATTGGAGATAAAGGCCTTTGTGCACTACATGATAAAGGTATGGTTGAAGGTATGTATGATTACAAAATGGATTTTTGTTTCTACGAATATTTGATATATGGTAAATATGATCAAGTAATATTATCATTTGTTACTAAAAGAACAAAGGGGATCTGAGAGTTGGTACGAAGTGATGTGTTTGGACTTGTGCTTGATCCATCACTAGGTAAATCTATGTATTATGTTTCTTTCGTTGATGATTTTGTTGAGTCCTCAAAATGGAATCATTTTTTCACAGTTCTATCCTATACTCCCATTCACAACCTATGTCTATGCCTTGTTTACATTACACGTCACTCTTTTCTGCCACTTAAACATGCTCATCTACATAATATATGCATTGAAGAGGGTTAGAGGTAAAATTAACTTTTCTTATGTGTGTTCCATATTTATTAATGCACAATTGATTTAATTAATCATTATTTTAAATATTAGCTATAGAACCTTCTGATTCTATAGCAATGCATATTTACATCTTTCTAGTCATTGCTTATACACATTTATGTAGTCGATTTGTCCATTTATAGGGTTACGGTCAGCATGGAAGAGAAACACAACATGTGGGAATAATAAAATAGGTCCCTGAATATCATACACATATCCATTTGATCTATGGATATTCTATCATGGAGCAAGGGCGAAGTCAAACATACTCGTGCCAAAATAGAGAGATAATTTTGCGGGATCAATGGCGAGAAAATGAAAGATATTATTGAAAATTGGCCACATGGGTTTTGTGTAGGACGAGGCCATTTATATTTCAAGTGAATGGTTTCTTGAAATTGTGAAGGATCTGGGAAACCATTCACTTGGAAGTTTTTAGAAATCAATTCAATTCTTTGAACCAATATTTTCCATAAATGTAGTTGTAGACGGGTATGAGATCCATATAATTTATATATGATCAATTATGTTCTTTGTAAACATATCAGTGATCAATATACTCATAGGATCATCATTGTTATACGATGTAATAAAATTGTTGTAAAAACTTATTTGCTGATTAATGCAAGTCTTTTCTTACTTCCATATTCATGAGTTATTAATATGTGTTTTATATAATTTAGTCTTATACAATTTAATATAAATAGTGTACCCCGAATTAGGAGGCACCCTTGTGGAGGAGAACAATATTCCTTTCATTTATGGTATTGTGATTTAATTTATTTAAGTTGTGGGATTTGTCATCTCTGTTATTTATTTTTCTGCAAAAAAATCATTTTTTCTCTACACAGAAGTAACTAATTTTGGAATTGCCAATTGAATAATCGATTATTATGATCAACACATAACTTCACGGTGTTAAGTGATTAAGGAAATATTATGATAGTCTAGTAGATTGTTGGTTATACATATTAGAGTTATGTTGACTGCCAAAAATTACCATGTTCAACATCATAGGGAGATCACCCGGTTGTAACAACCCCACGTCGTTACGACTACATGTGACGCAAAGAAAGAACAATTTTTTTATTTTTTTTTAAGCGGGAAGGAAATCACGACAACAATTAATAAATGCAACTTGATGACAAACACAACACACATAGATCAGGAAATAAACAACAATTACTCAACATACTAGCACATCATGCAATTGGACAAAACATGAGATAATCAATAGGCAGATAAAAATGAATACCCGGTTGACACAAGAAAGACAATGCCTACAAGCTAAAGGTCAACATCCACAACCTGACATGACATATTCGACGGTCAGTAACTAGAAACCTCTACGACGTGAAAAACCAAACGAATTAAGGCGTTACAAACCAAGTACCAACATCAATTACAATGAACAATATGCCCACATCGAGAAGCACAATACTCCAGCTAGGTTGTCCTTCACATCTATCTATCAGGGTGTGCAATGATCCCCCTCATCAGAAATCATGCCGTCAGAAGGCGATAGGCATGACAGTAACCATGGTGCAACATAAAATATATAGACATTTAACCAAAGATAAATCCCTTGTGCTGGGAGATTGAATTATCTGTCAAAAAATACATAAACACTATACTCAAGCACCTAATCAACAAGTAGACAACATGCAAGGTGACATCATTCAAAATTAAAATGCACAACTAAATGAAGGATTTCTTGTTTCCTACCAGGTAAACATGTGTGGTGTAACAACTATAACCAACCACCATTTCCAATTCGACTTAAGGCACAAGGTGCATAGTAACCAATAACTATTAAACTATTAAACATTTTAGCTAATAAACTATTAAACCCTCAACCATTATTATTACGCAAGCTATTAAACTATTACACCAATAAACCATAAACCATTAACTGATAATCATTATTTCTAAGTGTCAATGAGTGAACTATTATCACTGCGGTATTTAATCTATTGTTTGCATAAGTCATAAGACATATATATAAAACCATTGACAAATAAAAACAATAAATCTAATTTCAACAAGGATCACAACCATAATTGAAATCATATCTTTTTAAAACTGATTTGTCCTACATTCAATTAAAATTTCTACCTAAGAGCTCGAATGACGATAAGTTTGATGAAGTTAATATACAAAACAAAAATCGGCTCTTTTTAGAATATACATCATTTTCTGTCAGTTAAAAATACAGAAGTCCATAAATCAAGGTCCATTAATAAATCATGTGTTATCTATTAATAATAAATCAACATTCAACAATCGTTGTCCATTAATAAGGAATTAACAATATAAAGGAAATAACAAGGAGTTAACAATATAATTCGTTGTCTAAATAAAGGAAACACTATCTATGATAAATTGTTGTTTAACACATATATTTCTATCCATTATTGATATCATTGTCTAACAAATAATGACATCTAATAATGGTCTTGCAGTCTAATAATATATCACTAACTAATATTGATATCTATCGATATCTGATAATGATATTGCTATTTAATAATGATATTTTTGTGTAACAAATCTAATAATGATATTGCTATCTGATAGCGATATCTATTAATGATAATCAAATCACAGAGTTAAAAATCATAGTGGTAAAATAGCAGTGGTAAGGATATCATGCTGAAATTGCAGGGTAAAGTAAATCACTTCTGAATATTAAATAATTTCCGAGTATTAAAATCGTCCCCTGAATATTAAATTCATTCTTTGAATATTAAAATCGTTCTCTAGATATTAAACCGTTTCTCTGATAATAAAATCATCGATATTCTCCCAATCAAGTGCTGGGATTTATCATTAAAAACACAGATATTTTTCCAATCAAGCACTGGGTAAATTGTGGAGTAAAGGATGTGCTTTATGCCAAATAAAATTGTGGTTGATGTTGTGAAGAAGGCCAAGAAAAATCGTGGTTGAATTACTATGTAATACACCCAGAAATTCATGGATGAATGCTATGTAATGTGCCAATAAAAACATGGTTGGATTAATATGTAATACACTAAGAAATTCATGGATCAATGTTGTGTAATGTGACAATAAAAATGTTGTTGAATTACTATGTAATACGCTCAGAAATTCATGGATGAATGTTGTGTAATGTGCCAATAAAAACGTTGTTGAATTACTATGTAATATGATAATAAATTCATGGATGAATGATGTGTAATGTGCCAATAAAAACGTTGTTGAATTACTATGTAATACACTCAAAAATTCGTGGATGAATGTTGTGTAATGTGAAAATAAAAAAAAAATTCCCCCCTTTTCCAGGAGCCAACGAATTCGTGGATTAATCCTTTAGAGATTAATCATTCTAACCGTATAGATAGTCAGTCACAGGAAAACATAGAGATAAACGATCAAATATGAACCATTCGAAAATGCATAGATAATCATCCAAACATAAATGCAGATACGTATCATTCAACACAGAGATTTATCATTCAAGAAAACACAGAGATAAAATTTTGGGAAGGGCATAGGGATTATGCATAAAATAAAAACACAAAGATCAAAGATTAATCATAAGAGAAGAATGCATAGATAAGTAAGGGAAATATATCTAGGCAGAATTTATTCTTCACTTATTATCCTTGCACAGGAAAGCAGGGCATTTGATTCTATAAGTCGTTAAACACCGTAGTGACAACTGTCGATTCATCTCCTGGTTGAATGCTTAGGAACAAACTAATAACTTAAGGGATAAGGGACTGAAGATAAAAACACAATATGCATCCACATCTTCTATGTGGAGAAACAATAATGAAATAAAAGCGCAATCAAGGAATAAAGTAAACACATGCAGGAGATACAAGAACGTAAGTAAGTTTTTGAGTTCGGGGTTCATTCTGGCCACACACAAGGAAGGAATAACTCATAAATAAAGGATACAGTGGATATAAAGGGTTCTTACTGAATAAATCAAGTGACAAGGGGGTTACAATTACTATAGGAATGCATGTGCAATAAATCTCATGGCAAAGAAATATTCAACCGAGTAAAGAAAAATAAACATGTGTAATTAAAATTTCATTGCAAGAAACAACTTTAAGGGGTGTACCTTAGCCAAATGAAAATTCTTTGAATTCGTTGTCCCATGCATGCTCCTTCGATCTGCCGCTTTCCAACCAATGTGACCTCACTGGTACCTCCCAGCCAACGTTAGGGGTACTCTTCTTACCCCTGATCCCCCTGAGCCGCAAAGGGGCCACACACACAATACCAGAGAATGCTAGGACCCAACTCTCCTCGCAAGGTCAAGCTACCACTCGTTACCCAAGCTGGGTATCCCAACTCCCACAAGAGAAAGTTCAATTAAGATAAAATTTCAATAGCGTAACGTTACACAAAAAGATGAGATCCATACTCCTCCTCCTCCATCCTTTTTATAGAGTTTTCAAGTAATTAGTTTTCCAAATTCACATTAAATTCCTTTTTCATTTAATTAATTTTGAAAAAACCTCGTTCATACACATGTCGCCCGATCCCCTAGTTGCACCAGAAAATCAATTTTATTAATTAATTAAATGTTCCTATTTCCCTCATCCACCTAAGATCATTCCTAAAAACACTCACCGGTGTCCCAAAATTCCCTTCCACTTCTTAAATGACTTATGCCTTACCTAATTCCTAGTTGAGTTCATAATTAGAAAGTTCCAAAGGCAAGATTCCTTACTAAGTTAGACATTCAACTTTTTCTTTACGTTTCCCCTTTTCTTTAAGTTTCCTATTTCTTTTAAGTTTCCCCCTTTTTCCTTTTTAACTAAAAATCAATTTAGCAAGTGTAGATAAAACAACCATTTACCCTTTTTCCTTTTTAATTAAAAATTAATTTAGCAAGTGTAGATAAAAACGACCATTTACATTCTTTTCTTTTTAACTAAAAATTAAAATTAGCAAATGTAGATAAAAACAACCGTTACCCCTTTTAAAAAAATTAATCCTCCCTTATAATTTTGACTTTAATAAATAAGTTTGAATTTCTTACCCCCCTTCTTGTTACATGTTTATTTATTATTTTTTTTTTTTACCATATGTTCTACTTATACCTAGGTTTTAATTTCACTAGGTTGGGTGACATTTTTTTTTATTAGGAAAAATTGTTTTTAAACCTTACTTATCACATCATTCATTTTAAGGTCGATTAGGTTTATTTACTTACTAGTTAAAATCACGATGTGCCCTTTAGGATGCACTAGGTGCTCCAAGGGTGCCACTCGCCTCTTTCCGTTTTCCTTGCGCAACGTGCCCTTCAAGACGCACTACTTGCTCCAAGGATGCCACTTGCCTCTTTATGTTTACCTTGAGCAACGTGCCCTTCAGGACACACTACGTTCTCCAAGGGTGACACTCACCTCTTGACTGAATTTGGTAGACGTCAAACCGCTAGAGTCAATACTCCACTAGGTGATCTTGTGAGAGACTAAGGGCCTTTAAGTAATAAGGCCCCTAGCTTATTATGTTCCCCTTAGAATCATCATGAGTGCCTTTCATAGTCTTCCCTCATGACATCGTGTTTCTTCTCAAACTAGGTAATCGTTAACCTACAGTTCGAGCCACGGTTGGAGTGCTAGTAGGCTGTGGCAGGGATGTTGCCACAAATCTCCCTCAAAGTCTCTGGTTTTCATGCATGACCCCTCTACTCCACATGTGATTCTGGTCGAATATATATTGTGAGATTGCATCCATCAACAAATCACGTCAGCAATAACAATCAATCATTATAACATCTAATCATATGTACATATGCCACATCAACAACATTCAAACCCCAATAGTCCACTCCCTGAATCGATCCGGAGTCCAAGGGGTTTCATTGATGCCTCTTAATCCTTAATGTCCAAAGTCCAGCAAACTCAGGAGAACCCAATCAATAACACTTGTCTCTGTAAATATAACGAAATAGCATATCATCAATCCATAGTATCCCATAATCATAATCAAAACGACCAATAGTATAATAACCCAGATCACTTCCATGCAAGTGTCCTCAAAAAATATGTTCACTCAGTGCACGCAAGAGAGGGATGTTACATACACTCCCTCTTGGTTTAAACTTCGTCCTGAAGTTTCACAGTATATAAATGATGAAATAAAGTGTATCACAGTATCATAAGTTTATCTATATAAAAAAAATGGAAACTATTGGCGCATATCATATGTGTCCTCCCAGGTCACTGAGTGCGAACTATAGTTGTCCCACTGGGCCTTGACTTGATCTATTGTTCGACTCCGTAGCTATTGAATGCGATGGTCTAGGATGCTTATTGGATATGCCGTGAGCACACCCTCATCAGATGTACGCAAGGAACTCATGTCAATAACATGTGTAGGATCACTAATATAATGTCTAAAAACAGATACATGAAAAACATTGTGCATACGCCTCAAAGAATCAGGAAAGGCTAGTCGATAGGTCACAGGCCCCTTATTTTCCACAATATTGAAGGGTCCCATGAACCTAGGAGAAATTTTAGCACCTTTCCAAACTTGATCAAACTCTTATGTGGTTTCACCCACAAGAATACTCGATCACCAACTTTGTAACTACGGTCAACAAAGTGCGCATCGACATAACTCTTTTATCGATCCTGCGCTTCTTTGGTCCTTTATCTTATTTTTTGCATTTGATCTTCCATTTATTGGATCACTTTTGGTCCCACCAGGACCCTATCCCCAAGCCGATCCCAACTCAGAGGCCTCTGACATGATCACCTGTAATGAAACTTGAAAGGAACCATCTTAATGGTGGTTTGATAACTGTTGTTATATGAAAATTCTACCAGTGGCAATAATTATTCCCAACACTTATATTGGTCCATAACGTACATACATAACAGTTCCTCCAAGATTTATTTTGTTCATTCGGTCTGCCCATCTGTCTCCGGGTGATACTTGGTATTAAAGTTAATTTGGGTTCACAAGGCCTCTTGGAAACTAGTCCAAAATCATCCAGTAAACATCGATCCTTGATCGGATGTAATCCTCTTAGGCACGCCATGTAGCCTCACAATCTCGCTGATGAAAAATTTATCTATGTCAGGTGCCTGATACGTCGTACACACAAGATTAAAATGATCACTCTTCGTCAAAGTGTCGACTACCACAAAAATCGAGTCATGTCTCCTTACTGTTAGTGGCAATCCAAAAATTAAATCCATCAAAATGACCTCCCATTTCGATTCTGAAATAGCGTGTGGCTATAGTAATCCTAATGGATGTCTATGTTCATCCTTCACCTACTGACATTCTAGACATCTTTCCACATAGTTGACTATGTATGCCTTCATTCCTTTCCAGAAGAATAAAGGTTTAAGGTCTTCCCTCATCTTCGTGACTCCTGGGTGAGCCATGTACATAGCTTTGTGATCCTCGTTTATGATAAGAATCCTCAATTTTTCATGGGTGGTATGTAAATTAAAATTTTAAATATCAATAATCCATCATTGTCCATAGTAAATCCTTGAAATGTTGGTACCATCATGGTGTTTTGTTCGATAAAATCCTTGACCTCTTTGTACCAGTCATCGTCACAATGTAAAGTTAGAGTATTTTCACATAGATTCGTCTGAAGAGGCATCACCGAAAATATGCATGGTCTCTGACTCAATGCATCTGCCACTCTATTCATTGTTCCCTTTATGTAAGTAGTCTTGAAATCGTACTCTCTAAGCAATTCCGACGAACGCCGTTGTCGCGCGTTCAAGTCACTTTGCATAAAGATGTGTTGTATTCCACATTGGTCTATTTTTAGTTCAAATTTTCATCCAATACGGTATTGTCTCCAAACTCTCAAGGAATATACAATGGATAACAACTCAAAATCATGCATCGCATCTAGTTCTCCTCATGCCTTTTCAACTTTCTCGAGATGTAAGTGATCACTCGACTGTCTTGCATCAAGACTCTGCCTAAGCCTTCCTTGGATGTATCAATGCATACCAAGAAGTCCGCATCCATGTTAGGGACCTTCAGTATCGGTGTCATTGTCAACAACTTCTTGAGCCTCTGAAATTCCTCCGCGCATTTCTCGATCCAAACAAACTTCTTGTTCTTCTTCTGCAATTCCGTAATCAGATTTGTTATCTTTGAGAAACCCTCATGAATCTTCGATTATATCCTTCTAAACCCATGAAGCTACTCACTTTCGGGACATCCATCATCACAATCCATTCCATAATAGCCTCGACCTTTGCTGGATCCACAAAGATACCTTCGTTGGAGATGACGTGCCCTAAGTAGTGAATCTATGATTGATAAAATGAGAATTTAGAAAATTTCTCATACAAAATTTTCTCTCGTAAACATTGTAGTACCAAGTGCAAGTGTTCATCATGATACTACATAGTTCGAGATTAAATCAAAATATCGTCAATGAATACTTGAACGAACTTGTCCAAGTAGTCGCAGAACACCCCGTTCATCAAACTCATAAATACCCCTGGGGCATTCATCAATCCAAACGGTAAAACAATAAACTCATAATGTCCAAACCTCATCTTAAAGGTGGTCTTAGGGATGTCATCCTCCTTGATCTGTAACTACTAATACATTGATCTCGAGTTGATCTTTGAAAACACTGTTGCGCCTTTCATCTGATCAAACAGATCATCAAACCTTGGCAATGGGTACTGATTCTTGATTGTTTCCTTCTTCAATTGATGGTAGTCAATGTAGAGTCTCCACGACCCATCCTTATTTCATATGAAAATAATAGGCACACCCCATGGTGACACACTTGGACATATAAGTCCTAGGTCCAACAAATCCTTCAGTTGCATTCTCAACTCCTGTAACTCTAGGGTCGACATTCGATAAGGTGTTCTTTCTATCGATTCAGTTCCCAGTTTTAGGTTGATCGTAAATTCCAAATCCCTCTCAGGTGACATCCCAGGTAACTCCTCAGGGAATACGTTCGCAAGCTCTCTCACCACCGAAAGGTGTTCTAGACCTTCCGCTACTCCCTTCTCATTTAATGCAAGGATCACATAAATATTACATCCCTTGCACATGTTCTTTCGTAGATGCAAAAAAGAGATGAACCTCAAGGAAATTCCCTAGTTTTGACCTACAAGCACGCTTCTTTGTCCCTCATCATCAACCAAGCTCAGTCATTTTGTCTTACAGTTGAGTATTGCCTCATGCAATTCCAATAAGTCCATATCGATGACGATGTCATAAGATCCTAAGATCATGATGTATAGGTTGGCCCTGGTGACAAACTCTCCCAAGTTAAGGCTACAACCCGTAACCTTCCCACCAACCTTCTGTTTAGCTCCAGAAGCCATTTCTACAAAGCTAAACTCATCCTGTTCGACTGCCTTTACTTTAATTATTTTTAGCATTGCACCAGAAATGAAACTCTTGGTAGCACCAGGATCTATCAAAATATTGAGGGTCTGGTCAAAAACGGTACCTGACGTATCGATCATAGTTGACTGGTGCTCTTCTTGGTGGTTATTCACCGCTGCATGAATCCAATAGGCCTTTCCCAAAAATTCCACGGTAGTGGGTCTAGCTGATCCAGATGCTCTAGTCCTCTCCACTAGGAAGTCACACTAGTAATGTGGCTCCCCACATGTCCAACACCCTTTATTCGGTCTAGTACTCCTGGTACCCAAATTAGAATCTGACGGCCCACCAACCTGAAACCTTGGTATGTTCTGTTGAATAGGACTAAACTGTTGCTACTGTGGTCGAGGTTGGTGTTGGTGCTATGTTCCTCAGTAAGGAGTCCACTGCTGAGGCACTGGTCGCCGAGGTGTAGTGAAAGTGGATCCTCTCTGGAAGCCACGATATGTACTGAACCCTATGTACCGAACCCACATTGTTATGACTACATGTGACGCAAAGCAAGTGTAATTTTGTTTTTTTTTTTTTTTTTAAGTAGGAAGTGATGCAGGAGCATCTACGACACCAAAAAAAAGCAAGCCAGCGTGGAGGGAAGAGAAGGACAGCTGGACAGCACCAGCGCATACCTTTTTGAATCACGATGAAGATTGTTGCGCCATCGTTTGAATGAACGCATTCATATGAAGCGCACTTGTATTGTAATGTAGATAAGAAGACATTAAATAGTTTTAATGCTGGTAGATAGGGTTAGCTGTAGATTAGACAGTTTCATTTCCAGGAGGGAAAACAAATATAGGCACCCTCCTTGTGTAATTGAATTATTATTATTCAGCATTAGCATAGAGAGAAATAGAGAATAGAGCAGAGAGTTCGTGAAGAAACCCCATGTACAGATTGAATTAATAGAAGAAATCTCTTGATTCAATTCCATGGTTGTGTTTGAGTTCTGTGTGTTTTTGGTATTATTTTGCTGCATACTTGCCTCTTTATATGCTTATCTTCTATATGCTGCTTATGTGATTTCATATCAGGTTCGAAACCTGAGAGAATGAGTGAATGAGTTTCAAGTGTTTCTCTGTTTGAGCCAGGAGATTCCTGCATAGAGTGAAGTTGAATTCCTCCGCATAGAGTGCGTTGAGGAGGCTCTATAGTTAAACTCTCATTCTCGTTCAACCCGGAGTTGATTTGAATCATTCGAGCCGTGCAGGTGAGTGCAGGTCGAACTGAACTTCCAGTAGCAAGTCTGAGAAGGGAAAGGTCGGGTCGCTGTGATTGCGAGTGCATGGAACCTGGAAATCTTCAGTATCGTTGAAAGTTGACGAAGGTCGAGGTCGAGCACAGGGAGAGTGTTCAAGGGAGCTCTGAAGGAGTCAGAGTTGCAGAAGCTTGAGAGGAATAGCGCTTTTGCTTCTCGGTGGGAGAAGACCACAGTGGAGTTCATACAGGATGAAGGTGGTAAAGCGGAGAACTCTTCAAGAGGAAGAGAATCGACGACTTGAACGTCTGGAAGAAAGGAATCTTCAAGTGCAAGTAGAACCCATTCGACATCGCGAATCGGCACATCGGGGTTGGCGAATGCAAGAGTTGCATGCACGTCGGAATCGCAAGTCGCGATCCCTCGATTAGATCGGAGCTGTCAATCATCAGAGGGACAGGTGGCACGAGATCTCGAGGACTCGGGATTCGACACTTCGGCGTTGCAAAGTTGAAAGGAGCACGGAGAAATCGCGAGGTCGCGAGTTGCGACGGGTCCCACGGAGATTGTGTGGGGTACCATACGTGGCATCGCGCATCGGCACTCGGACTTTGGAAGTGCCAGTCTTCGACATCGCGAAGGGTGACGTCCCGAGGTTGACCATTGACCATCGGGGATCGGGGTTCGGAGCTTGAAGTTGCACGAGGAGTGCACACTGGGTTCGCGATATTGCGAGACCCGATTTCTTGAGATAATCGCCGGGAGATCAATAGAGTGTCCTGTGGGTAACGGAAGACCCGATACGGGATTGGAGGAGCATAAAATCTCTTCGGGCTGAGGTTAGTGAAGGTCCTGGTGGAGCGACCAGCTACTGCGAGGGCAGGTGGACATCAAGTGGTATCAGAGAAGGAGTGTCTTTGTTTTCTGAAGCAGAGACAGAAGAAGCATAATGCCGCCCAGAAGAGAGAGGCAATCTTCTGATCGTGAAGACAGGGATGCCCGGAGAAGGGGTAGGCCAGCAGGAAATGCTAAAATAGAGCGAGAGATGAGAGATCTCTGAGCCAAACTCGAAGAAATGGAGACTGCCCAGAGACGTGGTGTTGGTGCCGCAGAGTTCAGTGATCCTGAGATTGAAGAGGAAGATGGACATGCTGAAGAAGAAGTCACGGCAGAAGACGCATCGACCGAGAGGTTGATTAGAGCCATTTCGAGGATGAGATCGAAGACGAAGATGGGCATTCCCGTCTATGAGGGAAGTCTAGACGCAGAGGAATTGCTGGATTGGATCCGAGCATTGGATACGTACTTTGATTACGAAGACATCGAAGAGGACAAAAAGGTGAGGCATGCCATCATGAAGCTGAAGGGACATGCAACCTTATGGTGGGACGAGCTGCAAGCAGACAGGTGTTCCAAAGGAAAACAGAAGATCAAAATCCAGGATCGGATGATCGCCAAGATGAAGGAGAAGTTCATCCCGAGAGACTACCAGATCACTCTATTCAGGCACATGCAGAACCTAAGACAGAAGTTGATGACGGTGAAGGAGTACACCGAGGAATTCTACAGGCTCAACATCAGAGCTGGTCATCGGGAGAGTGATGACGAAAAGGTGGCGAGGTACCTGAATGGGTTGAGGTATGATATTCAGGATGAACTGAGCATGGTTACCATCCGAACCATTGAGGATGCATACCAGATGGCTCTGAAGGCCAAAGAAAAGCTGAGCCGCAAGCAGGGACAGCGAGGCCGGGGCAGAAGCCAGCCCTGAGGCAAGACAGTTTCCCAAGAGAAAACTCAGAGGTCCAAGGAGGATTGGAAGAGGCCTCAGGGGAAAACTGAGAGGGGTGGAACCTCACAGTAGAGGAAAAATGATGAGCAGAGAAGGCAGCAAGATGTTCAGCAAGGAGGATATGCTGACGTGAACACATTTCCTCGTACCCGAGGTCTAGGCAGAGGTCGAGGAGGAGTTATCACGTGTTTTACATG
>JZKD02S2225870.1:224660-235099 GCA_000966675.3 Picea glauca
AAATAGTAAGTTCTCACATTTGCAGAGGACACATTGGAGTGTTTAACTCACATTTTAAATTATGGAAAATGGATACCTTGCACCCTTAAACAAGTACATTCCATTTTCAGATCAGCGGCCAAAGATGCATCAATTGAGTGGTTGATTAAAGCCATTTCCAGGATGGGTGCAAAGGTGAATATGGACATTCCAGTCTATGAGGGGAAATCTGGATGCAGAGGAGCTACTGGATTGGATCCGAGCTCTTGACACCTACTTTGATTATGAGGATATCGAAGAATATAAGAAGGTTAGACATGCTGTCACGCACTTGAAAGGACATGCAACATTGTGGTGGGATGAGCTACAAGATGATAGACGTTGCAAAGGCAAGCAGAAGATCAAAAGCTGGGATTGAATGATTGCAAAGATGAAGGCAAAATTCATCCCAAGGGATTATCAAATTTCACTGTTCAGGAGGATGCAGAACCTGAGACAAAAGATGATGACAGTGAAAGAATACACTGAAGAATTCTATCGACTGAACATTAGAGCAGGTCATCGGGAGAGCGATGATTTGAAGGTTGATAGATATCTGAATGGTCTAAGATACGACATTCAGGATGAATTAAGCATGGTTACCATCAGAACGGTGGAGGATTCTTATCAGATGGATCTGAAAGCCGGAGAGAAGCTAATCCGTAAGCAAGGTCAGTGAGGGTGAAGCATAAGTCATCCAAGAGGCAAGGCAGTTGCCCAAGAGAAATACTAGAAGCCCGAGGAGGAATGGAAGAAACCTCAGGGTAAGATTGAGAGAGGTGAAACCTCACAACGAGGACAGCCACATGTTGAACAGAGAGGACAACATACAGAGCAGAGTGGAGGATATGTTGATGGCAATACTTTTCCTCATACCAGAGGTAGAGGAAGAGGCCGAGGTGGAGTAATCACATGCTTCACATGTGGAAAAAATGGGCACAGGTCATTCAAGTGTCCAGAGAAAAAGAATGATAGTGGAGAAGCTCACATCGCTGAAGCACAGAGGCGTGATGATGAGACAGAGGGCGCAAAAGGCAGAAGGTCGCTGATGATGCAAAAATTTCTCTTAACACCTGGGAAGGATGTGGAGGACTCAGCTGAAAGGACCAGACTGTTCAGGACATATTGCAAAACCAAGGACTGGGTATGCAAGGTTATTGTTGACAGTGGTAGCACCGACATAATCGTTTCGACCGAGATGGTGGAGAAACTAGAGCTAGAGACAACTGATCACCCGAGTCCATACAAAGTTTCATGGCTACAAAAGGGACATCAGGTGAGTGTCACTAAATAGTGTTTAGTTGAATGCAAGATAGGGGCATATAATGATAAGGTCTTATGTGATGTCATTCCCATGGATGTATGTCATTTATTGCTGGGTAGACCATGGAAATATGACTGAAATGTGGTTCATGATGGGAGGATGAAAACATATACTTTAGAGAAGGATGGGAGGACACATAGATTGCTTCCGATAAAGGATAAAGAAACGAAGCCGGAAGTAAGCAACACAATACTTCTCATGAGTGGGAAGGAACTTCTTACAGAGATGGAGAAGAAGGAAGATCCACAATTCTTTGTGGTCATAAAGCCGAGGATTGTTCTAACTAGCACAAGAGTGGATGATCTACCAGATGAGATTCAAGAACTGATGGAAGAGTTCGTTGACATCATAGTGGACGAATTACCTCATTCATTTCCACCGATGAGGAGTGTGAGTCATCACATTGATCTCATACCAGGAGCCATTTTTCCGAACAAAGTTGTGTACAGACTGACGCCGCAAGAAAATGAGGAGGTCAAGAAGCAGGTCCAGAAGTTGATGGACAAGGGATTAGTCAGAGAAATCTTGAGTCCGTGTGTTGTTTTGACAGTGCTAAGTCCAAAGAAAGATGGAGGATGGAGAATGTGTACCGATTCAAGAGTGATCAATAAGATAACTATCAGGTACAGGTTTCCACTGCCGAGAATGGATGATCTAATGGATTTCCTGAGTGGGGCAAATTTCTTTTCAAAGATTGATCTGAAGAGTGGATATCATCAGATTCGCATGAGGGAAGGCGATGAGTGGAAGACAACCTTCAAAACAAATGAAGGATTGTATGAGTGGCTAGTCATGCCATTTGGCTTGACAAATGCACCAAGTACATTTATGAGATTGATGAATGAAGTCCCGAGGGAATTCATCGGGAAATTTGTCGTCGTATATCTGGATGATATACTAATTTTTAGCAAGACAAAGGCTGAACATCTAAAGCATTTGGCCATTGTGATGAGAAAGCTACAGCAGGAGAAACTGCTAATCAACATGAAGAAATCTTCATTCATTAAGACAGAGCTCATTTACTTGGGGTTTGTTATTTCGGAAAATGAGTTGAAGATGGATCCGGAGAAGGTGGAACTGATTAAGAATTGGCCATCACCGAGAAATGTGTTCGAGGTGAGAAGTTTCCATGGTTTGGCTAGTTTCTACCGAAAGTTCATCAGGAATTTCAGTGGAATTAGCGCAACGATGATGGACACGGTGAAGAAGCGACATAAGTCTTTTCATTGGACAGCAGAAGATGAAAAGAGCTTCAATATTTTGAAGCGAAAGATCACGGAACAACCGGTTTTGGTGTTGCCAGATTTCCAGAAGACATTTCAGGTGAAATGTGATGCAAGCGGATATGCCATAGGAGCGGTCTTGAGTCAGGAAGATAGACCAGATGCATATTTCAGTGAGAAGATGGATGAAGCAAAGCTAAAATACTCCACGTATGACAAAGAATTTTATGCTATCATACAGGCATTGAAGAAGTGGAGGCATTACTTGATCCCAAAAGAATTTGTTCTGTATAGTGATAATCATGCATTGCAGTTTGTGAGTCAACAGGAGAAGTTGAACCAGAAACATGCAAAATGGGTAGAGTATATGCAGAATTTTACATTTGTAATTAAACACATTTCGGGTACTGCTAACAAAGTGGTTGATGCTTTGAGCAGGAAATGTTTGTTGCTGCAGGAATTCTGAGTCAAAACATTGGGTTTTGAAAATCTCAAGGATATGTATGCAGGAGATGCAGATTTCGGAGAAGCATATGAAGTAGCTGAGAATCCAGTTCTCAGGGATCGGAGTCCTTGGATAGATTATATGATCCAGGAGGGATTGCTGTTCAGAGGCAATCAACTGTGTATTCTGAATTGCTCCATGAGGGAGAAATTGGTGAAAGAAAAACACAGTGGTGGATTGGCAGGACACTTCGGACATGACAAAACATTTGCCAAGCTGAGCGAATCATATTTTTGGCCAGGCATGCGAGCAGAGGTCAAGAGATTTGTTGACAGATGCAGGATTTGCCAACATTCAAAGGGGAGAAAGCAGAATGCAAGTTTTTATCAGCCATTGCCCATACCAGAGAGGCCATGGGAGGAAATCAGCATGGATTTTGTATTAGGTCTGCCGAGGACGCAGAGAGGGGTTGATTCCATCTTTGTGGTGGTGGACAGGTTTTCAAAGATGGCACATTTTATCCCATGCCAGAAGACCAGTGATGCGACTCACATCGCAAATCTCTTTTTCAAGGAGGTCATTAGACTTCATGGATTTCCGAAAAGCATAGGTTCGGACATGGATACCAAATTCATAGGGCATTTTTGGAGGACGCTATGGAAGAAGCTAGGAACTAACTTGGCATTTAGTTCTTCTTATCATCCTCATACCGAAGGACAAACAGAAGTAGTCAACAGAAGTCTGGGAGACTTGCTGAGAAGCTTGGTGACAGAACACCATAGCAGCTGGGACAACATATTTCCACAGGCAGAGTTTGCTTACAATGACTCTGTGAACAGGAGCATAGGAAAGATTACATTTGAGGTTGTATATGGCAAACAAATGATAGGAGTCTCTGAACTCAGGGAGTCAGAGCAGACTGTGACTAGCAACACTAGTGCAGAAGAGTTCGCTGAAGCGATGAAAGAACTTCATAGCAGGGTGAAGCAAAGATTGATAGACTCAAATCAAGAGTACAAGCGCAAAGTAGATCAGCATCGGAGACAACTTCAATTTGGAGTTGGTGATCTTGTTCTGGCACATTTAAGGAAGGAAAGGTTCCCAAGGGGAACATACAACAAACTGAAGATGAAGAAAATCGGGCCATGCAAGGTCCTAAGGAAATTTGGAGAGAACACTTATGAGATTGAGTTGCCGGATGGCATCGGGATATCTCCGATATTTAATGTTTCGAATTTATACCCATACAAGGCTGGAGAAACATAGGTTGGAACTGAGGAACCAGTGATCCAGTGGATGAAACAATTACCAGTAGCAGAGAAGCCACAGATGGAGTGCATACTGGACAAGAGAGTGGGTAAAAAGACCAGGAGAAAACAATACTTCGAGTATCTGGTCAAATGGAAGAACCACCCAGTGGAATATGCCAGCTGGGAAAGTGAAGCAAAAATACAGAAGCATGGGCAGACCGTGCAGGAGCTCATGGATAAGAGCCCGTGAAATTTTTCAAGCCAGTCAGTATGATGCAGGAGCATTGCCAGCACAATCAAGCGAGCCAACACATCAAGCAGAAGCCAGCTGGACAAGCCAACACACATTTTGAAACAGTTTGGGATTATTGCACAAATCTTAAATGAATCCATTTATGAAGGCGCACTTTGTATATTGTAGTGTACCTTGAGCGGATAGCTCTCGTCCTTAGGTAGATGAGGCATTTAAGATAGTTAATGTAAAGTAGATAGAATATTTAATTCTAGATTTGATAGCTTTAGAGTTCAAGAGGGAAAACTGATATAGACACCCTCATTGTATCATTGTATTATTAGCATTCAGGAGCAAGAAGAAAAGAACAAGCAGAGAACTGTGTAGAGAACATCCATGTACAGATATTGAATTAATAGAAGAAAGCTTTGATTCAATTTCATGGTTATGTGTCTATTCTCTGTGTGTTGATGTTATGCTCATTTATATTTGCTTCCTGTCATACATTTTCTTTTATATGCTGTGTATGTGATTTCATGGTTGAATTGAAGTCTGAGAGGTAGAGTGAATGAGTTTCAATTGTTTCTCTAAGTGAGCCAGAGGATTCCTGCAAGGAGTGCAGTTGAATTGTCCGCAAGGAGTGCATTGACAGAAGGTTTCACTTAGAGGTAGCTTTTGTTCTCATCTCTTCGAAGGTGCAAGTTAAGCACAGTGTCGTGCAAGGAGTGCGCAGGCCAGGCTAAATCTTAGAGTTGCGATTTTGAGGAGAGTAGTGAAATACTACTACTGCAGAAGTGCGCAAGGTCGAAAGACTTCAACACTTAGACAAGGTTGAAGACTTGCCGCAAGGAGTGTGTGCAAAATTTACTTCTAAGGATTTGAGAATCAGAAGGAAGCTCAGGAGGAGTAGGCCTTAGGACTTATCGAAGAATAAGTGTAAGGAAGTTGCGGTTGAATGTTCGATGGAAGCGTCGTAGGTTGGCGAGAAGACAACGAGTCTCGTGGAGAGACACTTCTTCCTTTTCGTGAACTTTCACAAGGAAGAGCGGACGGATGAAATCATCTGAGGAGATTTCATGAAGCACCGTGGGCTGTTGGATCTTGCGGAGGAGAAAGGAGGTTATGACGGAAGTGTCTAAGGACTCTAAGCTCAGGAGGGCAGAGCGTTGATACATGTTGGTCAGGGCTGTTGATTTGTTCACGAGATCGCCTATCGGGACCTCGTGAGGAAAGTGTCCTAAATTTGATAAGGAGAGTCGCGAGATTGCGAGGAGGCGATATCTCGACTACTCCGAGGTTAGCATGGGTCCACAGGGATTGGCGAGTGGACAAGTGGCACCTCGCACCTCAGGAGCTCGTAAGAGTAAGGGTCGAGGAATTGGAGCCAAAGGACGCAAGGTCACGAGGTAGCGAAAAGGGAGAGAGACCAGGAGCCATCCATCTGAGAAGGACAGGTGGAGGAGATCTGAGGATCTCGGGAATTTGAAAGCTCGCGGGGTGAGAGCCCAACCATTGGGGACTCCGAGTCGCGAGGAAGCAGGGTCGCGAGTTTCGGCACCTCGGACCTCGGGAGTTGACGGGAAGTTATTCAAACTTGCAAGTAGCGAAGTCGCGAGGAAGAGAGGTCGCGATAGCACAAAACGTCCCGAGAGAAGTGACGGGTGTGGACAAGTCAAGTCCCACGTGCGTCGCGGATTTTCGGCACCTCGGGCATCGGAGGTTGGAGAACCAAAAGGTTGGTATCACGAGTAGAGAGGGCACGAGTAGCGAATTTCCTCAAAGGAGGAGTCAGCGAGGCAACTACCCTCGGGTCTTGGGGATCCGAGAATCTAGTGTATAACCTTTGGACTCATGGAGTCGCGAGTTTCGATCCTCCCAGAGGTTAAGGAAGGGGATCGTGCGAAGGGGAGAATCTGTGGGTAGGAAGATTCCCGATAGGGAATTAGAAGAACCCTTGAGTTCTTCGGGCCGAGGAGAGAGGAAGGTCTTGGAAGAGAGATCGTGCTCCGAGGAGTGCGGGTTGCGTCAAGGACTCAGATTCGTGGAGCTCGCAGGGGAAGATCTAAGGTTGAGGCCTTTGGAAAAATGAAATTCTTCCAAGTCTGGGAAGAAAACGTGTGAGGAAGATCAAAGAAGAAAGCATAGTAGTCATCCGTTCAGACTGCAGATGAATCTAGGCCATTGAAAGGTCATCACATCCAGAAGGCAGCACGGAAGGAGCGCACAGGAAGAGGAGATCGTGAGCCGTCAGATCTTTCTCAGGATCGCTGACAACCGTAGGATCGACGGGAAGTTGCATGACGGTTAAACCTTCGTGGAATAGCCGAGGTGAAAGTCTCGACAAAAGAAGCTAATCAGGATATCGAATATCTCGAGGACGTGAGTTTGGTCACTCGACATCAGAAACCCTGAATTAGTGAGGTTTGATCTGAGTTGTTCGGTTGTGGGAGGACATGTGTCACGCGATCATCCATTTCGGAGATCCAGACACTAGGAATCATGGAAGGGAGAAAAGTTTCGTAGTGGGCCTAGCTAACGTCACATTGGAGAATTGGGATATCGGGATTCGGAGGATCGGAAATCCCGTGGACAAAAAGTCTGTGCTTTTCAGCATTTGAAAGTCCGAAATCACGAAGAAGGAGGAGACCGGGAAATCAGAATTTCGCATATCGGTATTTCAGGGATCCATAGGATGAGAGGTTGAGCGCTTGGGTCGTGAAAACCTCGAAAGGAGACAAGGCTACAGTCTTATGAGGACTAGTCATATGAAATAGGGGCATAGCCAGGAGGGGCTATGGAAAAAAGGAGCGCATCGCCAAATCGGAGTTCGGGAGTTTGAGAGAATAGGGAACTCTTTTCATCGGGAAACAAGAAACCCCGAAGCCCGAAAGTATATCTTTCCTATTTAGGAAGAGGCAGTGGTCGGAATGCATAAGAGTCGTGCGGGTGAGTAGAAGGACCTGTGGATCAGGATTTAATAGTGATTCCACTGAGGAATCAAAAGAGTCACTTCGGCTCATGAACCGATAGTATGATCCTATGAGCGGAGCGCATGTGAGCGGGTGAAGCAGCGCGCACAGCGTCAATAAAGAAGCCTTTAAAACCATAAAGAAGACAAAAGACAAGGATAACGACCTTGATGAAGAAATAAAAAAAATTGTAAGAAGGTTTTAGAAGGGAAGTGGAAGATACAAAGGCAAGTCTCCTCTCAAATGCTTTAACTGTGGTAGAATATGACATATTGTTGAAAACTGCTACTATAAAAAGAAAATTCTCAACAATAAAAAGATATTCTACTCCAAGGATGATGACATCTCCTTAGATGAGATTGATGAAGAAGATAATGATGGAGGAGAAGTCCTCTTCATAACCCAAGAAACCCAGAATGATGATCACAAGAATTCTAAAGAAGAAGAAATCATTTGTCAAGAAGATTTAGATGAAGAAACCAACCTTGATTCCTTTTGGGGATACAAAGACAATGCATAAAGTGAACAAGAAGATGATAATCTTGAAAAGTTGAAGCATGTTGAAAATGAAAATAGCAAGCTTAGAAACACAAACATAATACTAAAAGGTGAATTGAGTAGTTGTGAAGAAGAGAATTACAAGCTTGAAAAGACCATTAATAGCTTGAAGGAAAAATTAGAAGATTATGAGAAAATGAAAGAAGAATTGGATCACACAAAAGGGGAGCTACTATTGACAACAAAAAAGTTGAAGAAGTTCGAAAAAAGCCCTGAAAAATTAGATGGGATCCTTAGCAATCAAAGATCCCCAAATGACAAGACATGACTAGGATACAATGACAGTTTGAAGACAACAAAACAAGAGAAGGAAGATGAAAATGATGAAACCAACACTCCAGAACAAGTTAAACAACAAGATATAAGACTAGAATTCAGAAGGAATGAGGCATAAAGAAGATGCTCTCCTATCAGGTATAAAATAAATCATTATGAAGGAAACTACAGAAGAATAGATCGTGAACCCAGATGGACCACACCACAAAGAATATCACTTACTCCCAGGTATCAAAATTTATTTCTTGGACATTGTTATACTTGTTAAAATTTTGGAGACAAGGCAATCAATTGTAGAATCAATGAAAGGAATAACTATGCAAGCTACATGAACGGTGAAAATAACAGATATGGAAATGTTCGTAGACATATCAACATAAATTATAATTCATTTGACCCATTAATGGATCAAAATTTTGTATGTTACAAGTGCAATAATTTTGGTCATAAAGCACGAGATTGCAGAGAGACGAAGGAAGATAATCATATGCCAAATGTTTGTATACCAACTACAACATGGAAAAGGAAAGAAATTCCACACAATGAAAACTGTCAAATAACATTGGTCGCTAAAGAATGCAAAGAGGAAGATGAATGGTTCATAGACAGTGGGTGCTCATCTCATATGACCGGAGATCAAAGCAAACTTGTCATATTGAAGAAAAAGGGTGGAAATGTTACATTTGGAGATGACTCATGGACTAAAATACTTGGAAAAGGAATTGTAAAGCTTGGAAGTGAAAATGTAAAAGTAGGAAAAGTCCTATTGGTTGAAGATCTGAAGCATAATCTCCTCAGTGTTAGTAAAATGTGTCATCAAGGATACACTCTTATGTTTGACTCCTGAAAATGTAAAATCAGAGAAAATAACTCAGGAAGATTGGTTGCAACTGCAACAAGAAGAATGAACAACATATACATCCTAGACACAAAGAAGAGAGAGAAGATACAATCCACAGAAAAGGATTCCAAGGAAGAAAATGTCCCAAAGACCAAAAATAAGGATGAAGTATTATTGAGTGCCACATGTTCAGGGGGAGCATCCCCAAAGAAGAGAGTTACATTTTGCCATTAAACTTAGGGGGAGAATCCCTACCCTTTTCCATTGATGTCAAAGGGGGAGAGAAATTGGGATCATGATGATAGAGGGAGCATGAGTGTTGCCATCAATGACAAAGGGGGAGATTGTTGGAAGATTGGTTATTGTCATTGATGTCAACCCTAGTGATGGGTTTTGGACCGCAAGATTGATGAAGGTATTTGGACATGAAGGAAAATGCACATGAAAATAAAACACCCATGGATGGATAACATAAATCATGTTGTTTCTGGTGGTATGTGTCACGTCACGTGGATCCTCATGGTTGAGGAGAAATGAATTTTTGAAGATGACAAAGAGAATTGAAGAAGGAAGTACATGTAGGCCCTGAAGATAATTAAAGAAACGAATTACAAAATAAGAAAGTGTCAGGTCAGCCCTAATGTTAAAATAAAGTGACATAAATGGTATAAACAAATATC
This sequence comes from Picea glauca, assembly GCA_000966675.3. Taxonomy (NCBI): domain Eukaryota; kingdom Viridiplantae; phylum Streptophyta; class Pinopsida; order Pinales; family Pinaceae; genus Picea; species Picea glauca. The sequence goes on from JZKD02S2225870.1 coordinate 234,477, forward strand.
ATTATACATTCATTTGATACATAAGTCAAATTTCAGATGAAATCAGAAGTAAAGAAGGCCGGATTTCAAGGGAGGATGAAGTGTTTTGGTGATGTGTTCTAAGGTATGTTATTTTCAGGTCATCTTACCATTTTTTCTATAACATGTTTTCTAGAAAGATTCATATGGTGACATTTATGTGGTATTGAGAAGACATATCAAGGCACCTGTGGTAAAAAATTTAGCTCTTGGTTCGGTATAATTATGGATATACAGTCTGTGGAAGATAGGGTTTTTGACCAGTCCTGAAGCTAGTCAATAAACAGGTGTTCCGGGTAAAATAGTAATAACTTCTTCATAGAGAATCCAAATGAAGTGGGACAAATTTCATTGGAAAGAGTATGCACTGTAGTTTCTTTTGTGCAAGTTTCCGAATCTGATGTTAAAAATTGAGCATGGGGCATTCTGTGAAAGTTCAATCTCCTGAATAAACTAGAATTGAACAAAGTCTATTATTCTCTCTATAACTTATTCTTGGGTGGAAGGAAGGGGAAAGGATGGAGAGTTAAAATATCTCTTGATATTGGAGGATTGTATCTTCCTCTTGGAGGTTTATCCCTCCCTTTACATTTGGAAGTTGTAGC
>JZKD02S2225870.1:235149-254112 GCA_000966675.3 Picea glauca
CTCCCTTTACATTTGGAAGTTGTAGCTACCTTTGGAAGTCATTACTTCCCTTGAACAATACCTATTGATTATTTCTCATATATTGTGCATGGTGTATTGTGGTGTATTGGTGTAAATATTATACTATTGTTCATTTCTCATTGGATGTAATTTAATGGTTTAAGTATAAGTTGAAAAATGTTTTAAATTGTACTTGATACTGATTCACCCCCCTCTCAGTATCAACAATTTTTGGGTGCTATAAGAACCCACATGGCCTAATCCATGTGCAAGATAGGGACTATCAACCAACAAGAATAATTCAAGCATGTTCAATAATTTTTCGAGAAAGGGAAGAAATGATAGTCTAAGAAATCTCTCAAATTCTAGCAGCAACTGGAAAAATCTCTACATCTTAGGAAGAGAAAATCTTGACAACAATCATGAATATACCTGCACTCTGGCAAGCAATAAAATACCAAAACTTCCATGGACAACATCAAGAAGAAGACCTAGAAAACATCAAACAACCATGGGAAACATATGATGGAGAGCAGACATTAGAACCTGAGATTAATGAATTTCTACCATGACTATCAACAAATCCTTAATACATTCAAGAGACCAAACAACAAATAGTATAAGATCTACATGGCATGACAAAGGAGGACATACAAAGCATTGGTAATGAACAAGTGAACCAAGGTCATCACGAGTACATTGAATCATGGTTCTGAGAAACTATTAGTTCACAACATTCCTTCACTCTTCAACAAATCTTGACAACATATCAATCAAAGGAGATGGTTTCTGATATTTTGGTATATATGTATATTTTTCAAACTTGAATATGAGTTTATCTGTGATCTTTTTACGCACATGGATCCACAGGAAGTATTCATATACTTGAAATATATTTTGTTTTTCAAACAAGTAGGATAGTGTAGAAGAATAAACGAATAAACAAAATAGTAAAGATAAAAATAAATCCAGTTGTGAAAACCAATTTAATTGCGCAAATGGACATGAGTTTTTCTTGAAAACCAGGCAATTGGTAGGAAAAATTCTCAATATTTTTTGCATGTTGGTTCAGTCTTATATTTTGGTTATTCCGATCAATATTTTTCTATGCTCGTACTGGATGATGTGGGATTCCTGAAGGCCCTCCTTCCAGTAGGTTTTGTCCCATCAACTGCAACACTCTATCTGGGATCAGGATCAAGAGATATTTGTAATGCCTTGGAACTTGTATGCCTCAATGACAGGTTTCCTTGTTGATAGAAGTGGGGATGCATTAATGTCTCCTGACTATCAAATCCTCCATGTTACTCATTGCCAACACATTTATTCATGCCTGGAAGGATGCATTAAGGGTACCTTCACTCTCATTGAAACCAATGGTGAGTGATATCACATTGGTTAAAGACATACATTAATGGTCAGTAATCCAATGATTTCTTTCCATTCTTGACATCAAAACATCCATTCACATGGTAAGAGTTGTACCATGAATTTAGGTTTTGATGAAGACTAATATGGTTTAATGGAATCAACAGTTGCATTTTTTTTCTACATTCGTCAAATAAAAAGGGAATCTTATACTAGTTGTATTACCATTCCTTGTAGCATAGTTTTTGGTTCCCTTTATTTGTATTCATGGTTGTTATTTGGAATTAGTTCCAATGATATTTGTTACATATAAAAAATGTGATCAACAAAACCAAGTTCATATTGAATTCAAAAAATAGATCATTTAAGTAAGATGTATCTTTGCAAGAAACGCAACCCCAAACATCAACTTATGGGTATTTGATTCCAATTTGCATTTTCAGATTGCAACCATTCATCATGATCATGATTCAAAAAAAAATTCACAAGAACTTCAATATTTAGAAAGTCCTCTCCTTTAAGACTACAACATGATTCAAATATCAAATCTCATAAGGATGCATTAGGACATGCATCATCCTTAGTGTGGGGGAAAGAGACAAGATTGGGTTATCAATATCCTTCTATGGTTTTAGATGCAGATTCAGATCTCCTTCAAACAGTCCTCAACATACCTATTTTGGCCCAAGCATCCAAGAATGCGGTATACATATTCTTCTAATCATCATGATAACAAAGAGGTAAATTGGATTTCAAGCATTTCAATATTTTATTTTTTCCTCATTATCAGGGTTTCTTTCAAATAAATTTCACAAAGGAAAATGGCACAAGATCATATCTTATTCTGACTTGTGAATATGTTTTCAAGAAATTCTGTAGTTTTTTTTTACCTTTTGTAGATTTAGAAACCTGTAACAAACTATAGCTATAGAAACCTGTAGTAGACTATAGCTATAGAAACCTGTCACGGACTATTTCTAGAGGCAATTTTTCCACATCATTTCCAAACAAATAAAGATGAACCAGGAAAATTGAAAATATGTTTTTTTGCAGAATATGATAAATTGAGTAATAAGTAGGCAAAATTTTGAGAAACTTCATGATAAAGGATGCACGATCATGATAAAAATTGCTAGAATTTCTGGAAACAACTACAACCATCTTTCTGTAGAGGATTTGTAGTTTTGAAAGGTTGCACACATCCTAAGACTAGATCATGGCTTGGAGATGGTTTCAAATCAGTACTCGATGGTCATCCACCTATCAACCAAGATTTCTAGCATTTTCCAAATTTGCTCAAATTACCAAGCATGGAATTCAAATATGGAGATTTTTTTTGCAACAGAGTTATATCTTCAATTGAATCTCCGATAAACTTCATCAAGATCAACATCATCTTCTTTAGCAGTAGCATCATCACCTTCTTCAACAAAATAAACTTCTTTATCAACATCATCTTCTTCAACAAAATTAGCTTCTTCAACAACATTAGTCTCTTCATCAACATTAGTTTCAGATCATTTTCTTTTCCATCTTCACCAACATTCATCTTCAGTACCAATACATTCTTTTATGCATCAATAAAATCACCAAACAAACACTGTACATTCACTCATGCTTCAGTTTAGTTCCATAGGTCACAAATGTTTGGGATATAGGTAAAATCACATAGGTAATGATTTATTAAATCATTTTTGCAATTAGATTTATGGATTATATAATATGGATAAAACCTAAACCTCAATGCATGAATACTCTATTTTCCTAAAAGCCTATCCCATCCTCTTACCAAATCCCTCAAATATGATTTTATTCCTCTAGTAATCCCTCTAAAACCACATTCTAAATACTTTCTTTCTCATACATCAAAAAATCCAACTAATAGTTATATATGCATGTCAAAATTATATTTTGACATGCATTATAATAGAGAATTTTTGTAAAATTTGCATATCTTCATTGTTTTTCTCCATTTTTCCCTATGACAAGAGACTTAGGATTGATAGAAACTTCTATTATATTCATGACAAATATATACCAAGGATTTTCGATGAAAAAAATAAAAATATATGAGATCCAACATAAATACTCTTCGAATATGGTGGTTGGGTATGTTGAATATGAAAGTTCTTATTGAGGCATTAAAGATACAACAAATCTGGCCTTGCTAGTTTTTCCCTTCATGGCTCTTCGTGACATTATTATTACCACCTTTGTGAGGCTATTTTCCCTTTCCATTCTGAATATAAACATAGTAAAGGTCTTGTAGTCGTGGATTGTTTTTTTTTAAATGAATGCCTTCTACAATTATGCATTTCACATGCCATGGTATTTGTACATCACGTAATGGAAAATACAGAAAGTTGTAGAATATTTGTTGAAAAAAAGGTCATAGAATCCCCTATGAGATTCTTGATTCTTCCAAGTGTTAGCACTAAAAGTCATACTTTGACTGCTAAAGTGTAAGCTCAACACCCATTAGAATGTAAAAGATAGCTTTGGTTTTGAATAGGTGGATCAACAATATGTATAAAGAAAGAGAGAGGGAAACAAACTGCAGATCAGTAGGATTCACCAATGGGAAATGGAGTCACAAGCATCCCACTCATCTAAGGCACAAACACCACTTAACAAAAAACAAGATTATATGTTGATAGGTGGAAGAAATGAAGAAGGAAAACATACGATAGAATGTTTAGTAAATAGAGATCCTCTCAATTCAATGAATCAACAAATACTTGAATATAAACAATGACTGAATTGCAAAATACAACAGATCCTCTGCTGCTTAGGGATCCATAAATCATTGACAGCCTTTCATCCTAAAATCTGCAATATATTCAAATAAGAAGAAATATAAACAAAGATTTACAATCTGAAATCACAGCTCTCATGAGTCTCCAATAGCAGTAATTCTTACAATCCTAAAATGCCCATAGGCTTACAAATGAACACACACAGAAAACTGCTTATTCCTACTCTCTCTAGTCTCTCTTAGCTCATCCTTCTCCCTCTCCAAGAGATATCTCCCTCTTTAAATAGAAAATAGCATCCAAATAACCTAAGGAGGTTGAATCCCATATCCTCCATTGGATTCTAAGCCTTGGAGATAGGTGGCAACAGTCAAAGAGACACAAATCCAACAAACTGCTGATTTTCAGGAATTTGTTGGAGGTCATTAATAAATTGTTTCCACCTCATGCATGAGGCCTTTGATGGAGCTAAATTTTAGGTGCAGGTGTCCCTTGATATCTAACTGATCCTTGAGAATCCATTCTAACTCTCCTTGACATGTGGAAACCTCCCAACAAGGCGAATATCAAAACTGTGACCACTACAGGAAATTAGTACACAACGCCACTGTGCAGAGTACGCAATGCCTACTTCTATATCCAATATCTATCAAACCAAAACACAAACCTCCTCCATTTTTCAAAAATACCTTCTCAATTGTTCACAATCAAATTTTTAAGTTAATGAGTCAAAACTGGTAAAATAACTCTGCACAATTCGTTTTCTGCCAGAATATTACACATCGCCTGTAGGTAGTGCCACTGTGTTGCATCTGTGTGTCGCTTTAGGTAGAATTGTATAAAAAAACATAGCACCTTCAATCTTGAACATGTGTAGAGTAATTATTTCCCTTTCATGATATCAAACCCCCTTTAGTTAGATGCCTTGATAGTGCAAAGAAGTAGTGTATTTTACCACTGAGGGAGATGGTATTTCGAAAAACTTAAAACCCTGATAATTAAAAGATTAAAAGCCCTTCACCAACTATTTTTTCATCTTGACACTTAACCTCACACTCTTTCTGGTAGAAAGAGGATCTTCAATTGACATAACAGACTTCTTTTTCTTAGCATTAACAGGCTTTTTTAGTGTAGATGTACTATCTTTAAATGCTTGTTCTTGATACTTGGAACCTTAACCAATCTTGTGCTAACATAGGCTCCATTGGGGATAGAGTTATCCCTGTGAGACTCTAAGAACTCTTGTAGTTTCAGTGCCTTATCCTTTGGGATTGTGGAGTCATGCTCTTCAACCTTTAACCTCTGTAATCTTCTTTGACCTGTGACCTTCAGCTGAAACTAAATGAAAATGAAAATTGAAACTGACAAAAAATGATGAAGACGATGCTTGACCAGGAAGCCTATTGCACACACCTACTCTAATTATTGGGAAAATGAAGCTTTCAAGTTACATGAAACAACCAATGAAGCCATTTCATCATTTTTTCAAATGTTTGAAGCTTTGAAATGTGCTTCCTTAAGAACCAGAGATAATTCTTACTTGAAGGCACGTCAAAGAAACCTATGGAAATACACTTTCCATTGAAGAAATCAATGAGCCTAGGCCCACTTTCTATTTGTAGACAAGATGCAAATGGATCCTGATAAACATCATCAATACTTGCCCTTGCAACATTGCTTTGTGTAAAAAGGAAAAGTATTGCATTAGGTCCTTCGTCCACTGTTCTTGGTTGTTGTATGGCTTGTTGATTCTCTAATTCATCCTCAATGCATATGGCCTTGGTCCACTCCTGGTCATGAGGTGTATTAGGAAAAATGCTTAGTGATGCTTTTCTTTCTTTAATTTCAACCTTTCTCATCTGATCACATGACATTTGATCTTGGCTTCTTGATGAAACTGAGCTTGTGTCTTCAAGAGGAATAGGGGGTTGATAGGGAAGTTAATCACAATTAGAAGTGATTGGGAAACTAAATTATTCTATCTTATTTTTGATTGTGAGGGATATTCATCATAGCTTGGCTTATGGTCCCAATTTCTTAGTTTTTCACCCTCTAAAATTATATTATCATCTTTTTCAGCAACAAAAATATGACATGAGGGTTGAAACAAGCTATTATTGCTTTGATGGAAAGGGTACTTCTCTGATATAAGGTCTTCAACAGACTGCTCATGGAAATCATCTTCATAATCATCATACAAAGGTGAATCAATGACCATTTGACTATTAATGGCTGAGGGGATTAGTGCAATAGCTAGGACAACTGGTTGTTCAAGGAAAACATCCTCATAGTCATAAAAACTTTGCAAATCATGGCACATGGGTTCATTAACAATAGGAGGGACTGGTAAGCTATGAATTTGGTCATGACAATCCGCAACACTATGCTCATGATGAAATAAATCTGAATCTAAGATGACCTCTTGAATTAAAGAATCAAGAAAAGGAGGAGATAAGGAAATGATGGATTGTCCATATTGATCTTTCTCTTGGGGACCTAGATTTTGACATGAATGATGCATTTGTTCTTCAAATTTAGGAAAATAATTATGAAACTCATCATCTAAGTCTTGCTCTCTATAATCATCCCCTTCACCATCACTACTAGAGGAATCACTTGCTCAATCTTGAATATATGATGCATACCCCTCACAACAATTCTCAAAAAGTCTTTCAACTGGATAAATTTTCTTGCAATGAGAATAAAAAACATCATGAAATTCCTTCAAAGAGGAAATACTCGAAGCAGGGAGCGTTCTATACCATTGCCTCACATCGCCTTCCAATGAATACATGAACATTTTCATCAATATATCTTCCTTATGAATGTCAAGTTGTTGCATCAAAACATGAAATTCATGAAGATATTCAACAGGGTTGTCATTCTCACCTTCATAAAATCTGGACAGTAGATCTTTCCATTCATCAATTTGACGCACAGGGTGTGGATAACCATCTATGGATGAGAAATTGAGTGGGGCAAACCTCCTGTCCAGGATAGCCTTCATATACATTTTATTTGCCTCATCCCCAGTGGAGTCACCAACAAATTCTGAACAATGGATTCGCCATGGTGAATGTGCAGTCTTGAAGGTCTCCAACTTCAATCACCATCTAAAGCTGGAGTTGTACAGTGTGGTTCTTCTGAGGGAGATTTTCAATATGCTCAAATCTGTCCCCGACAATGGCACCAAAAATGTTAGCACTGAAAGTCACACTTTGACTGCTAAAGTGTAATCTCAGTACCCATTAGAATGTAAAAGATAACTTTGGTTTTGAATAGGTGGATCAGAAATATGGATAAAAAAAGAGAGAGGGTAGAAAACTGCAGATCAGTAGGCTACACCAATGGGCAATGGAGTCACAAACATCCCACTCATCCAAGGCACAAAAGTGGCATAACAGAAAACGAGATTATATGCTGATAGGTGGAAGAAATGAAGAAGGAAAACATAAGATAGAATGTTCAGTAAATAGATATCCTCTCAATTCAATGAATCAACAAATACTTGAATGTAAACATTGACTGATGGGCAAAATATAGTAGATCCTCTGCTGCTTAGGGATCCATAAATCATTGACAGCCTTTGATCCTCAAATATGCAATATATTCAAATAAGAAGAAATAGAAAAGAATAGTTACAATATGAAATCACATCTCTCATGAGTCTCCAATAGCATTAATGCTTACAATCCTAAAATTCCCAAAGGCTTACAAATGAACACACACGGAAAACTGCCTATTCCTACTCTCTCTAGCTTCTCTTGGCTCATCCCTCTCCCTCTCCAAGATATATCTCCATATTTAAATAGAAAATAGCATCCCAATAACCAAAGTAGGTTCAATCCCATCTCCTCCATTGGATTCTAAGCCTTGGATACAGGTGGCAACAGTGAAAGAGACAAAAATCCAACAAACTGTTGATTTTCAGGAATTTGTTGGAAGTCATTAATAAATTGTTTCCACCTCTGCATGAGGCCTTTGATGGAGCTAAATATTAGGTGAAGTTGTCCCTTGATATCTAAATGATCCTTGAGAATCCATTTGAACTCTCCTTGACATGTGGCAACCTCCCAACAAGGCGAATATCAAAAATGTGACCGCTACAGGAAATTAGTACGCAACGCCACTGTGCAAAGTACGCAGCGCCTACTTCTATATATAATATCTCTCAAGAAAAAACACATATTGAAAGAATGAGAGAGGTTTTTGTTATTTGGAATGTTATGAACACAAACCTCCTCCAGTTTTCAAAAATACCTTCTCAATTGTTCACAATCAAATTTTTAAGTTAATGAATCAAAACTAGTAAAATAACTTTTCACAATTCGTTTTCTGCCAGAATATTACGCAACGCCTGTAGGTAGCACCACTGTGTTTCGTCTGTGTTTCATTTTAGGTAGAATTGTAAAATAAATGTAGAGCCTTCAATATTGAACATGTGCAGAGTAATTAATGGCCTTTCATGATATCAAACCCCCTTTACTTAGATGCCTTGGCAGTGCAAAGAGGTAGTGTATTTTACCACTGAGGGAGATGGTATTTGGAAAAAATTAAAACCTTGATAATTAAAAGATTAGAAGCCCTTCACCAACTATTTTTTCATCTTGACACTTAACCTCACACTTTTTCTGGTAGAAAGAGGATATTCAATTGACACAACAACCTTCTTGTTATTAGCATTAACAAGCTTTTTCAATGTAGTTGTCCTATCTATAAATGCTTGTTCTTGATACTTGGCACCTTAACCAATATTGTCCTAACATAGGCTCCATGGGGGATAGATTCCTCCCTATGAGGCTCTAAGAACTCTTGTAGTTTTAGTGCCTTATCATTTGGGCTTGTGGAGTCATTCTCTTCAACCTTTAACCTCTGCAATCTACTTTGAACTGTGACCTTCAACTGAAACTAAATGAAAATGAAAACTGAAACTGAAAAAAAATGATGAAAATGATGCTTGAACAACAAGATTATTGCACACACCTACTCTAATTATTGGGAAAATGAAGCTTTCAAGTTACATGAAACACCCAATGAAGCCATTTCATCATTTTTTCAATTGTTTGAAACTTTGAAATGTGCTTCCTTAAGCACCAGAGATAGTTCTTACTTGAAGGCAGGTCAAAGAAACCTCTGGAAATACACTTTCCATTGAAGAAATCAATTATCCTAGGCCCACTTTCCTCTTGCAGTCAAGATGCAAATGGATCCTGATAAACATCATCAATACATGCCCCTGCAACATTGCTTTGGGTAAAAAGAAAAAGTATTGCATTAGTTCCTTCGTCCACTGTTCATGGTTGTTGTATGGCTTGTTGATTCTTTGATTCATCCTCAATGCATATGGCCTTGGTCCACTCCTGGTCATGAGGTGTATTAGGAAAAAGGCTTAGTGATTCTTGTCTTTCTTTAATTTCAACCTTTCTCATCTGATCACATGGCATTTGATCTTGCCTGCTTGATGAAATTGAGCTTGTGTCTTCAAGAGGAATAGGGGGTTGATAGGGAAGTTAATCACAATTAGAAGTGCTTGGGAAACTAAATTATTCTATATTATCTTCTAATTGTGAGGTATATTCATCATAGCTTGGCTTATGGTCCCAATTTCTTAGTTTTTCAGCCTCTAAAATTATATTATCATCTTTTTCAGCAACAAAAATATGACATGAGGGTTGAAACAAGCTATTGTTGTTTTGATGGAAAGGGTACTTCTCTGATATAAGGTATTCAATAGACTACTCTTGGAAATCATCATCATAATCATCATACAAAGGTGAATCAATGACCATTTGACTATTAATGGCTGAGGGGATTAGTGCAATAGCTGGGACAACTGATTGTTCAAGGAAAACATCCTCATAGTCATCAAAACTTGGCAAATCATGGCACATGGGTTCATTAACAATAGGAGGGACTGGTAAGCTATGAATTTGGTCATGACAAGATGCAACACTATGCTCATGATGAAATAAACATGAATCTAAGATGACCTCTTGACTTAAAGAATCAAGAAAAGGAGGAGATAAGGAAATGATGGATTGTTCATATTGATCTTTCTCTTGGGGACCTAGATTTTGACATGAATGATGCATTTGTTCTTCAAATTTAGGAAAAGTATTATGAAACTCATCATCTAAGTATTTCTCTCTATAATCATCCCCTTCACCATCACTACTAGAGGAATCACTTGTTGAATCTTGAATATATGATGCATACCCCTCACAACAATTCTCAAAAAGTCTTTCAGGTGGATAAATTTTCTTGCAATGAGAATAAAAAACATCATGAAAGTCCTTCAAAGAGAAAATACTCTAAACATGGAGTGTTCTATACCATTGCCTCGCATCGCCTTCCAATGAATACATGAACATTTTCATCAATATATATTCATGATGAATGTCAAGTTGTTGCATCAAAACATGAAATTCATGAACATGCTCAACAGGGTTGTCATTCTCACCTTCATAAAATCTGGGCAACAGATCTTGCCATTAATCAATTTGAGGCACAGGGTGTGGATAACCATCTATATATGAGAAATTGAGTGGGGAAAACCTCCTGGATAGGATAGTCTTCATAGCCATTTTATTTGCCTCATCCCCAGTGGAGTCATCAACATATTTTGAACAATGGAGTTGCCATGGTGAATGTGTAGTATTGAAGGTGTCCAACTTCAGTCACCATCCAAATCTAGAGTTGTACAATGTCGTTCTTTCTAGGCAGCTTTTCAATATGCTCAAATCTATCCCCGACAATGGCACCAAAAACTTTAGCACTGAAAGTCACACTTTGACTGCTAAAGTGTAAGCTCAACACCCATCAATATGTAAAAGATAACTTTAGTTTTGAATAGGTGGATCAATAATATGGATAAATAAAGAGAGAGGGCATCAAACTACAAATTAGTAGGTTACACCAATGGACAATGGAGTCACAAACATTCCACTCATCTAAGGCACAAAAGCTACTTAACAAAAAACAATATTATATGCTGATAGGTGGAAGAAATGAAGAAGGAAAACATAAGATAGAATGTTCAGTAAATAGAGATCCTCTCAATTCAATGAATCAACAAATACTTGAATATAAACAATGACTGATGGGAAAAATACAACAGATCCTCTACTGCTTAGGAATCCATAAATCATTGACAGCCTTTGATCCTCAAATATGAAATATATTCAAATAAGAAGAAATATAAAATAAGAGTTACAATATGAAATCACAGCTCTCATGAGTCTCCAATAGCAATAATGCTTACAATCCTAAAATGCCCATAGGCTTACAAATGAACACACATATAAAACCGCCTATTCCTACTCTCTCTAGCCTCTCTTGGCTCATCATTCTCCCTCTCCAAGAGACATCTCCCTCTTTAAATAGAAAATAGCATCCAAATAACCTAAGGAAGTCTAATCCCATATCCTCCATTAGATTCTAAGCCTTGGAGATAGGTGGCAACAGTCAAAGAGACAAAAATCCAACAAATTGCTGATTTTCAGGAATTTGTTGGAAGTCATTAATAAATTGTTTCCACCTCATGCATGAGGCCTTTGATGGAGCTAAATATTAGGTGCAGGTGTCCCTTTATATCTAACTAATTCTTGATAATCCATTCTAACTCTCCTTGACATGTGGTAACCTCCCAACAAGCCGAATATCAAAACCGTGACCGCTACAGGAAATTAGTATGCAGCGCCACTATGCAGAGTAAACAATGCCTACTTATATATCCAATATATCTAAAAAAAAAACACATTTTGAAAAACTGAGAGAGGTTTTGTTATTTGGAATGTTATGAAAAAAAACCTCCTCCAGTTTTTAAAAATACCTTCTCAATTGTTCACAATCAAAATTTTAAGTTAATGACTCAAAACTAGTAAAATAACTCTGCACAATTCGTTTTCTGGCAGAATATTACGTGGTGCCTGTAGGTAGTGCCACTGTGTTGCGTATGTGTGTTAGTTTAGGTAGAATTGTAAAAAAAATGCAGTGCCTTCAATATTGAACATGTGCAGATTAATTAATGGCCTTTCATGATATCAAACCCCCTTTACTTAGATTCCTTGGTAGTGCAAAGAGGTAGTGTATTTGACCACTGAGGGAGCTGGTATTTGGAAAAACTTAAAACCATGATAATTAAAATTTTAGAAGCACTTCACCAACTATTTTTTCATCTTGACACTTAACCTCACACTCTTTCTGGTAGAAAGAGGATCTTCAATTGACACAACAGACTTCTTGTTCTTAGCATTAACAGGCTTTTTCAGTGTAGTTGTACTATCTTTAAATGCTTGTTATTGATACTTGTCACCTTAACCAATCATGTGCTAAAACCAAGTATTCCACTCTCTTCAAAATGGATGTATTTTCAAGGCATTCACATAGCAACATTCAACTGCCCTTGCATGGGTATTTTATGCTCATCTGAAAGAACATCTCAAGACTACATTAAATGTGTTGGATCCTGTTGTGGGGAATGTTTTATTAGATGAAAAAAATGTGTTGAACTGGAAAGTCTTTTTGTGCTTGATTTTTTCTTTTGCTCTTTCTAGTTTATGTTACTAGAGAGAAGCGATGGTTGGCAGTATTAATGGCAGAGTTTGGAAATAATAGCAAGGATGTGCTTCTTAATATTTGGGTGATACATAGATAAATTATATGGCAAGTTTCAGTTATTAAGGATTGAAATGCAATGATAAAGAAAGATGATGGAAACATAACAATCAATGTTACGACTGATTTGGATGTGCATGCAAGTGAAATTGATGATCACTTGCCAACTTTTGCTGGGAATTAAGTGGATCTCATTTTGAATCAGCATAGCCAACCATCCTTTGGAATGTTTAACCTCAACTTTTTGATATGATAAATTTATTTTATGATACTGGTCACCATGCATGGATTCAACGAAGGTTGAACATTGATTCATCTACTCGAGGATGACAAACCTATGCTCATCAAGAGCAATCTTTCATTCTGAGGAAGGTCCCTCTAGAAGAAAAATGAAAAGTAATAAGAACAAGTCACTCGATGATTTTCTTAAGATATTAAGGTCATTTTCATTTCATATAATCCATTTGATTCCTGAGCTAGGAAAGGTAATTAATTTTCCCTCTTTCCGTTGGGATGATTCTCCAACTATCAGTCCCACTTCCAAATTTGTTGCATCTACATTTGAAACCATCTTTCTAGATGATTTGAACTTTGATGGTCATGCAAGTATATCATAGAGGGAGATTCCATGCTCAATCAAAAGTCATTATTTGGGTAGGGTTGCTGATTTTATTTAGGTTTTTATTTTGGATAGATAGGAATCATGTAACCCTATTTTATTAAATAGTTTCTATCCCTATGGTGTGATCAAGTTGATACGAATTACATTCAAATATACTAGTAAATTACTCTAGACAATAATACAGAAACATGTCTCAATGGAAACATATGGAGCCAATAGTGATGAAAGTTACAAGGCTTGGATATTTGGTACACTAGTCATTTTTGCAGGGTTGATAGATCACCTAGCGACACCTTATGTTTTCAAGTCTGCCTCATCACATTTCCTAGTATATCTTTTTGCCAAGGGCTTGATAGTGTTGCATGAACTATTGTTTGACATATTCTCGAGGATCCTCATATGCTTTGGGAAGCTATGGACTCAAAAAATTGGCACAGTCTTGTAGAAGCTTTAAATCAAAACATAAGTGGAAAGTTTGTCAGGTTGAATGATTGGAGAAAGGCCTTATGTAATTTTCTCAAGAGATTAGGAGAATAAAAAAGGGAAAGAGAAGGAAAAGTTTTTAGATAAAGAAGTTGTTGGAAACCAAACCCATAAAATGGTATATGCAGAGTAGGCTAAAAAAAATTAAGATCAGAATACTAAGAAAAAATTTGGATAAGGAAAGAAGTAGACATCGACAAGCCTCGAGATTAAACATTTTGATAGATGCCTCAAAAAAAACATAAGAAGGAAGGGGACACCATTTTTGAAATTTTGTTAGTAGAGTCATTTTGATTGTACGAGGACATGCAACATATTCCATGTGGGGGAGATGTTGAGTCCTAAAAATGGACTCATTTTGTCACAAGTCTATCCTATAGTCCTATTCACATTACACTTTATGCCTATGCCTTGTTTACATTACACTTTACTCCTTTTTTCCACTTAAGCATGATGAGATACAAAATATACACATTGAAGAGGGTTAGAGGTAATATTGTCTATTCGTATGTGCGTTACATATTTATTAATGCACAATTGATTTAATTAATCATTATTTTAAATATTAGCTACAAAATCCTCCTATTCTGTGGAAACTCATATTTACAACTTTGTAGCCATTACTCAGACATGTTTCGATAGCCTATTTTTTCATCTACGGGGCTATGGTTAGCATGGAAGAGAACCATTTCATGTGGGAAGCATAAAATAGTTCCACAAAGATCATCCACCCATCCATTTGATCTATGAATCTTCCATCATGAAGCAAGGGTGAAGTCAAACAGACGCGTTCCATAATAGAGAGATAATTTTTCTGGGTTAATGGAGAAAAAATGAAGGATATTATTGAAAATAGGCCTCACAGTTTTTGTGCAAGATGAGGCCATTTAGATTTCATGCGAATGGTTTTCCAAAATTTTGAAGGATCTGGGATATCGAGTTGATTCTTTGAACATATATTTTCTAGAAATGTAGTTGCGGACATGTTTGAGATCTGTTTAATTTGGATCTGATCAATTATGTTCTTATTGTATAAATTTGAGTGGTCAAGATCCTCATAGGATCGTCATTGTTGTAATGTGTAATCAATTTGTTGTAAAAAAACATTTTTTTATTAATACAAGTCTCTGTTTACTTCCATATTCATGAGTTATTAATATGTGTTTTATAGAATTTAGTCTTATAAGGTTTAAGCTAGATAGCATACCCTGAATTAGGAAGCCCCCTTGTGGAGGAGCACACTATTCCTTTCATTTTGGGTATTGTGATTTCATTTATTTAAGTTGTGTTATTTATTTTTTTGAAACAAATTCAACTTTGCTTTCCACAAAAGTAACTAATTTTGCAATTTCCAATTGAATAATCGATTGTTATGATTAACATGGAACTTCATGGTGTTAAGTGATTCAAGAAATATTATGACAACCCAGTAAATTGTTGGTTATACATCTTAGAATTAATTTTTTGTTCCTTAAAACTCTATTTTTCATTTCTATGTCCTTTTGTAGCTGAACGTAACTTTGTTTATGCAGCTCAAACAGTGAGTAAAATTCCTTATGCATCATATTATAGATTAGAACTAGTACCTGCATATATTTTGCATTGCACTTCCTCAGTTTACGATCCCTAGGTTGATAATTTAATGTAGCAGTGCTCAACTAGTTGAACTGACTGATATATTTCTCAAGGAATACATGGATTTATTTCCTCTGAAAGAAATGTAAGGTATTTGGTAAATTTCAAGAGTTTAAAGCTCTTGTGGAGAATCAAATAGAGAAGAAAATAAAGGTGTTGAGGATAGATAATAGTGGATATTTTTTAGGGAATGAATTCGAGGAATTATGTAAGAAATGTGGTATAGTAAGGAAAAATACTACTCCATACACACCTCAACATAATGGGGTTTCATAAAGTATGAATAGGATGCTGATGGAGAAAACAAGGATCATGCTCATTGTTATCGAGTTAGGACAAGAATTTTAGACACAGGCAATGGGTACTTGTAATATATCGTATGTATATTACAATGTCATTAATTACTAATTAAATCATTAATGTAATAATTATAATTTTAATGTAAAGTCACGTGTTTGTAGACAGAAATATGTGAATCTACTCATTTACGTGTATTTAATACACGTTGTTGTACATTGAATAGGATATTGAATAATAAATTTATAAAATATTAAATATATATTTCATATATATCTAGGTTCATGCTTCCAAGTGGTATCAGAGCTTGGGAAAAGTTTTACCAAATCCACTTGTTGATATATCATGGATATATATTCTAGAGATATAACCACCATACTTGATGAATTTCATAATCAATTCATTGATTCAATAAATAAAGTATTTGAAAAATGAAATTATGAACATGAGGATGCCACAAAGAAATTAGAGAAGGAACACAATAAACTTCCCCAAAAGGAAAACCCCTCCCAAGCACCATCTAATTCAGTCGAATCTTCTTTCTAAAAATTAGAAATCAAAGCCTCAACGGATCCTATCCTCAATTTGTTTATCTCAAAATCCAATAACATTTCGAATGATCAATATATTAATATATAGCTCAATCCATTTCCAGTTGATGTAGGGACAAAAATTGAGGACAATGAACTAGATTGGGAAAATGTCCTCTCTGATGAATAGTTAAATTTCAATGAAAATATTGAAACTGAAACTACTACTTCTTGGGATCCCTTATGTGGTGATTCTTATCAGGGTTCTCCTTTCAATGATAATCCTAACAATCTTGATTCCTCACAGGTTGAGCCCTAGAACTAGATGTCTATGGATTCTGCAACATTGCTTCCATCAAATGATAGGTAGTCATATCATCAAGTAGTTGATTCAATGAGTTACATGCCCTCATATAATTATGCATTGGTACAAAATAAACCTTAGCCTAAAACTGGAAGTTTCCATAAGGCTTACAAGGGAAAGAAATGGGAGTTGGTTCGCAACAGGATTTCTCAGCCTCTTATAAATTAAATTTGTAGTTGTTTGCAAAGAATATGATGGATTGGGTGATACTACAACCTGATCCACATTTCCAATCTTGCCAACTTATGTGGCATACTATCCATAAAAATGGTTTCCAAGACACAAAAATGGAGGTGCACTCCTATCCCAGGGAGAAAGTTCATGCATTCTCGCAAGTGATGTTTTGTAGTATTGGAAATGTCATACCACAACCCAATTTAGTGCCAGAGATTATTTAATTTCCTCCTAGAAATACAACATACATGAAACATTAACTAAGGCATTACAACATGTTGCATGCCAAGGAAGGATTTGTTCTTCGTCATGACTACATCTTGGTTAGCACACAAGAAAGAGCCAAAATGAGCATGATATCTGATCCATTCTTTCCTAGACCTCTTACCAACACATTTTTTGAGCAAACATGCTTTAATAATAGTGAAGCATTCAGAAATACTGCACTCAATCCATGGAATGCCACTAACAATGCTCCACCTAGTAAAGGAGGATGAAAGAGTGTTGCACAATAGAGGCAAAGAACAAGCCAACTTCAATTGTATGACCATGCACAATACTTCCATCTTCTGGAAACTAAAGCCGATGAAAAGATGTCAATAGACTCCACAACTCTGAAGAATAGTTTTCTTAGATATGGTGTGCCTCATTGGACCTATAGAAAGGTCAAAAGAATACAACATGAAATTTCCATATTTGCACGTGACACAAATTAGAAGCTTCCATTTGATGAGTCAAATTTCAAGCAATTGAGACATCTTAGTTATGAACCCAATGACATGAATCTATATAAGATGCCTTCAATTTTGAGAGACGTGGAATTTGATGGAAGGTTGCATTCCCATAGATTTCAAATTTCTTCCACAAATCTTCAACAACTTAAATATTTGTGAATACTAAGGTTGGTGAACTTTGAAAATTTGAAACTAGCATGGAGAAGGGTCAATCAACGCTTCCACATGGATTTAATCCATGCCTAGGTTTATTGAATGAAAGGGTTGGCCAACCATTCAATAATAATGGTATGGGAATCACATGTTATCTAGTAAAAGGGTTGGCCAAGCTTCCCTCAATCAATGTGTTTGATTATGGGGCATCTCGAGAAGGATATGTTAACCCTTCAATAAACATAGTTTTAATGTAATGGTTATTGTAGTGAAATATATGTTGAACCTTACTCAATGATGTTATTCTCATGTATTTGGGTTAATGAGAAGGGTGGGCCAATTCTTCTTTAGGAACATATTTTGTTGGATAGTTGGTTTGGACAACTGGTTGTCATTGATTTCAACCCTTGGAGAGTGATCTTGGAGATTGATGCCAGCCCTTGGATAATTCTATAAGCCCGATATATGTGGACAAGATATTTGGATAGTTGGCTATCATCTGTATGATCGATATTGATGATGTGTTAGTTGGGTACATTTGATGTAGTCAACATGTAGCCCTGGAGGTGTGGTTATGGGACCCAAATTTGATTAAGGAATAATTACATGAAGGACAGTGAAACTATAGGTAAAAATATCATGGATGGATAATACACTTTGTGTCATTTATGGTGATATGTGGAACACCAAGTGGTTCCTCATAGTTAGGGAGATATGGCCTTGTGAAGTTGGAAGCCCCAAAGAATGGGAAAGAAGCCCTATTTGGTTACAAGTCAATGAGTAAAAAGGCAAATGTGGTTGTAACAAGAAATTCAAGGATCCCTAAGATTAAGGAAAGAGTCTAACTAGTAAAAATATAAATAACCCTCAAGGAGTCATTCACAAGTACACACTCACACACTTACATTGAATACCTATCTAGTGAATTGTTATAGTCTAGTGATTTTGTTATGGTCTATTTTGGTAGTTTGGTGAATTTCACGGCAAGTATGAGGAAACGAGGAAGGTACAGGACAAGTGTGAAAGTATCAGAGTTGCAGAAGGAAAGGGTTTTTGAAAAACCCTAATTAATGAGATCCTCACAGGTTGTCATATACATGATAAGTGAGGCATCCTCATAGGTCATCTAGTGTTTATCTAGCAAGGAACTTGTAGATTTGGGAAAATGTTAGTATTAGGTTGATGATTGATTGTGGAAAAAGCTACAGGTCAGATTATAGAGTAACATGTCAAC
>JZKD02S2225870.1:263275-273855 GCA_000966675.3 Picea glauca
TTGTTGTTCTTATATCATTTATGTGTTATTGTGGAGATTATGTTGGATATATTACTGTTATTTTTCCATTTCTAGCATTTTATTTCTATTCTGCATATTTATTATATCTGGTATCTTGCACCAACAATTGGTATTAGAGTGTTACAAGGAAAATCTCTCTATGGCTAGGATAAACCACAACATATGGAAATGATTGCAGAAATGAACTCTCTTCTCAAGTATTCTATGTAAACAAATATGCTATAAAGACAAGAGAAAATGCCTACCTCGTCCAAACATTTGATGGGGTCCACTGTTGAGCAGTTGACCCAAAGAAATATACCTGCAACTAGTTCTCAACAACCAAGCAAAGCAAGCATATGGTGATAATAAATGATGTTAGCACATTCAATAACATAATCCATTAATAAACATGATAAATACTCCCATGGAATAATAATTCAAATATTTGCAAGATATCAATTAGACGTGAAAAGAGTGTTTATATTAATATATGATCAATAAAAGTGAAAATGTTACAGACTTCCATGTCGGTACGGTTCAAAACTGAGAAACTAAGTTCCTTCCATCTGGGCCTCCGCCACTTCAATCCTCCACCAAAGGAAAGCTCATAAAAGAGAAACAATGAGGTTCTCAATCAATAAGGGAAGATCTTGGGGACTGAACATTGCATCCAGACTTAAAGGAAAAAGGGATGTAGACTCAATATGAAGTAAATAATTTCTCCAGAGTAACGTTTCTCTCAAATTTGAATTATTTCTCCTCTTTTACATAGCTCATATTTGGACCATTTATATCCTTCAAATGGAACTGAAGGGAAGAGTTGGAACGTTTCCAGTATATGGAAGGCCAAGAATTATAGATCTCCTGTCATGACATGGAAACCCGACACCAAATTTCATTTTTGGGCATAAATCCCGATGTATGTGGGATGTAGTGGTGGAGCCTGCGTATACACATGTTGTATAGTAGGAAAGGTGCATACATTTGGAAAAATATGTATTTTTAGCTCTGGGATTTACAAATAGGGATGATAAGTTTGCATGGGGAAATGGAAAAATGCCTTCTGTGCAAGATTGCATAGGGTGAGGAAAATCTTTCTATAACAGATTCCCCCTAGTGTGTGAGGTCAGAGGAGTATCTTTTATGGCCTAAATACATTATAAACAACCCAGAAGTGGAGTGATGGAGAACCAATTCGAAGAACTAGTTGCTCATTACATTCTGCACTGACTTTTCATACATGGCTGCCAATAGAAATAAAGTGCAGATCCATGTGAAAATATACCAAACAACTATCCATGGTCGTGAATAGGAAAATAAAAATGTGGTTACATCCCAAAAGTTTTCATAGTCACGAACAAGGCCCAGTAGAACTAGTCTCAAAATCAATCTGAAGATATTTGTATACAATGGAGTACAATCTGATCTCCCATGATCACTAAAGTCATATAGGTATTGTTCCAATGAAAAGGAAGAAACAACTCAGGACAGTTGTGGCCACATACTGATGTATTTAATTCTTCTACACAATCTTCAAGGGGTGAAATTCTACATGATGTGAATAAATGAGTTGAGGTAGAACACAATGAGACATCATTTGATTACTGGTCATTGAGGTATATCGTTAAAAAACACAATAAAACCTACCAATAATGAAAGTAGGTATCAAGGCACCAAGTACATTCTTACAAGTGTGAATAAAGGAGTCAGCGTTGAACACTTGAAGAATCCATCGATTAGGATACATTGATGTATTCCCAAATGTCGATGGTGAGAGAACCTTACACTGATGATTGCAAGCCTCAATGTACTCATAAGAATCCAGGTCTCATTTCCATAATAGATGAGCTGAAGTCGATGGAAGGAGACCCGTTGAAAGGAGAGAATTAAAGCATCTCTCATTAGTCAGGATGAGGTAGAAAGAAAGAGCTTCATGATTTGGAGGAAATCGGACGAAGAAAATGTTCATGAACCAATGACCTTGTGCATCTTTCACATGTGCCAAGTGCAAGCGGTACATGAAAAATACCCTCTGAATAACAACAAATGAGGAAAATTGCTAACAAAGGTGAGGAAACAACCAATAAGGCTAATCAAATCCAATACACTACACGAATCACAATGTGTGAATATATGTCTTTCTGTTGAACATAATGGAAACTACCTAGTCAATGAGTAATCATGAAATGTTGATTGTTGGGTTGAAGGTTACCTACCAATGATGAAAGTAGGAATAGGGTGCATGATAGGACTACAATATCATGTGACTCCGAGACAAACTAAGGGTATGGATGACATGAAAAAGTCAAGAGTTCTGAGAAATGGCCGACACAGGTTGATAGAATTCCTTTGAACAAGAGCATGAGACATATGGAAGACTCTGGCAGCATAGACTTAATGATGAAACAATGATATGCATGAGGAATCAATGAAATTATCTATAGGGACTGGAAGAGTAACTAGTCGGTAGACAAGATTCTGTAATGAGCTCATCTTCCTGAGGCCATGTTAAACCCAAAATTATAATGGCAAATGGACTCAATAACTTTGTTCCTTGTTCAAAGGTGACACAATTTCTTCCAATATAAGATAATAATCCCTTCCCACCCATTTTTTTTTGTTTTTTCATAGACAAATGAATTCTATGATACAGAGGAGGAAATGAGTGTCACAAGTAAGAAAAACTAGTTCCAACAATGGAACATACCTATGCTCAATGCAAGGAGATGCATGTGGGAGATGGACACTTGGGGGAATGTTCCCTCCTAGGTATAGGGTGTCAAATTGTGAAGGATATAAACGAGGCTCTGTTTGGTTGAGGATAAAAAAGCTGCTGAGGAAAAAGTTTATAACGCAAAGAGAAAACCGACTAAAAGCTCAATACTACAAGCAAGGGAATGAGATGCAATCACAACTTAATGCCAAAAAAATGTTTTTTTTTATGACATTTAGTCTACTTGGTGTGAAAAATGAATAAACTTGTGCCAAATAGACATCCTTTCAAATCCAATTTACGAGTGTGAAAGAGACAAGTTCACTTGGAAATCTTTTCTCTTTTTGCAAATGAGTTGGACAAGGGCTTAACTAAGACTCACGACCTTTGAATTCCAACTTAACAAGTATGAAAGGGACAAATCACTCGACACTATTTTCTCTTTTTGAACGAGACGGAAAATTTCTTAACTCGGACTCAGTAAGAGTTTTCTAGGAGACATGTCATGGGGGAGTCCAAGGCTCCCATGGTGGACTTCTGTGGAATGTCAGTATCTTATGAATAACCGACATAATCTTGGGAAAACCCAAAGATCTCCAAGTCGAGGAGGATAAAGTGCTAGTAGTGGTTATCGTCTTCATGATATAATGGATGATGTTTGTTACTGTAAAATACATAGATGGGGGAATTGGATACCCCACAAGGCCATCCCAATTGAAGGGAACTTCCTCAGGAATTGGAGGGAGAGTACTCGGGGAGAGAAAAACTCTCTCATGTTTAGGAGTGTTATTAGGGATGATGATGACATGGTTGAAGGATGCATCACCCTCCATAAGGAGAGTAGGATTGAACATAGTTTGAACTAGTACGACCACTTCTTCGACCATTAGTTGAAGAGGATGTGTGATAACAGGAATAGGGTACACACCACCTTCGACAACGGGGGTGTGGTCAGGAGAATATTGCAACAGTATTACTGCCATGTCAACCAAAGGAGAAATGAGGTGTGGGGAAACCACATGCACCTTAGAATCTGAAAGGCCCTTAAGTGAGCCCCATGATTCTGGTATCCCAACAGTAGCTAGACACAAATGAGTAAGATGGTCTCCTTCACAAGTCCTGCAAATCAATTTAGGCTTACATATGAGACGTCTAGGCTTCTCGATGCCCCCAACATCGTTCCCAATAGCCGGTGACATGCTCTCAAAATGATTGGCAGAGGTGAGAGAGTCTTCTCCTACATGATGTACAGAGGTTGGATATGTGGAATTGATATGACTCGTGGCAACTAAAGTGGTGCCCCCAACATGACTAGCATCGGTTGGGTGTGAATCGTCAACATGACTTACAGAGGTTGATGACCCATCTCCAACATGATTGACATAGGTTGGTGATGGAGGTCCAGTATGAATGGCAGTGCTTGACTTGCGGAGGGTTGTGGCACTTGAGACCAAGGTCCAGGGAAAGACTGGGTTTGGAACATTGCAAGCCAGGAAGGATCCCGGTTCACCCCTTGTCCCTATCTAGAAAGGTAGTATCCTCCGCCTAACTGATCCAAAGAGGTGTGTATGAGCATCATCACTAAAGTCTATGAAGAGACAGAAGTATGATAAGGAATATTCAAGTGAGGATATATGTTTCCCCCTTGTAAAGGGATTCTGTGAAGAGGGTGGCATGAATCGTAAAACTAATTCTCCCCATATGAAAGACCCGGGGATATGTGTGGACCCACCATGGAAAACATGCTTGAAGGAATAGGCATAGAAGATGAAGGACACACATATGGGGTGTAATAAGTAGAAGAAGCACCTATTTGAGTATTAGCTCCTGACAGAGCATAGATAGGTCTGGATCCATAAGAGGGGAGGTTCCAACCTCCCACAATGAGAGTTGGTTGAGGGGCATGACTCATATCAAACGAATATGTAGACATAGAGGCCATGGTTCTCCTAGATCCAATGATAGGATTCATATAAGTGGACCAAGGAGAGGATTGAAAAGGTGAAGGCATATCACCAGGAAAATGACTAGAGACCCAAGGCATGGATTGAGCATCATAGTTATGCATACCATTATGAAAATTGGATGGATTTTCCCCCATAAAATGAGTGAACATCATGGGGGGGTAGCAGTAAATTAGGAAGCCAAAGGAACTCCACTATCCATGATAATGAAAACTGAGTAAAAACTCCCGAGGACAACAAGTAATAAAAAAGAACACCAAAAATCAAATGACCAATATGCACACAAACGGGGTAAAGTGGATGAAAGTGGTCTCCCTCCCTAAAGAAGGTATGTCTCGCCCAAGAGTAGCTTGAGAATCCCTACTAAATATCGAAGCTAACAAAATCAGTTATAAGAGCCCTCGTGGGCTTAATAACTAGTCGGTCAGATCCCCCCGGAGAGGTAATCCTCCATAAAGGACGTGTGTTGTCTGACCCTTATCTGACCCAATGTACATGTATAATAACCCCTGGAAGTAACCTATGTGGCACCTAATTCAAGCAACTAAGCAACCAATCTATAACCAATGCACATGCGAGCAGTTGTAAGTCGGGTCCATTGTATGGGCAGGGTATAAAATCCCAAAAATTTGAAAGTACCACCTCTCACAGAGGTTAAGGCACTAGCAAGATTCCCAGATACAAATAGATCCCTAGAAATATATCTGATGCTAAGAAGGTATTAGGGGGATATACCTTCAACCAACCTCGCGAGACCTCGTGATTAACTCCAGTGTGAGCAGAGCCTCCTGATATTACCAATTATACAATGGATTTCTCCACTCCCTTTGTCAGACACATATGTTGATTTAATTTCCTTGGAGAAGTTTACTCACAAAATCCTATTCCATGGCACTAAATCCTAAGCTTGTTTGTGCACCCTAGAAAATAAAATCATGACTAATCATTTTTAAATTATAGCTTTAATTTTAGTGTCTGTGATTACTCAAAAAGGTATGGCAGTGAAACTCATGATGTTATGAGTGAACAAGAAAAGTAAATATGAATATAATGCAAATTCCTAACTTCAATTTTCAATGAATGATATGCTTCTAATAACAAATGCAATTTTCAATTTCAACTTTGGAATTCTGAAGTAAAAATGAAATATTTCCTTACATGCACTAAGCTAATGACCAAGCCTCAAAAGATAAAAAATGCCAAGCAATGGAAAATGCATAATATTTTTGTATTTTCAATATAAGGAAAGTGAAAATGCATGGACTGAACAACAACTTGATATATAAACTCTATTGTGTATAGAAACATATAATTCAAGTAGGATAGCAAGCATCAAGACATGCAGCCCTATGTACAGGGACAATCAAAATGAAAAGTTGATGAGAAATACTCTGCCCAAAAATTCAACCAAATATAGGTTTCATGTCATCACACAGGCACTTAACAGTCACTATAGAGACCCAAGAAGACTCAACAAACATCAAATCCCAATCAGCAACCACCAGACCCAAGAAACAAGCAAAGAAGGCTTATGTACATGAATGTTTAAGGGAACATAGCATATGTACGTAGCTTGCAGAGGGGCAACCCACGTATATATGCGACTGTCAAGCCAAAAACCACGTATATGTTTCAAAAACAAATCCAGGCAAGGGAGAAGGATGAAAAACTTAGACCCAAAGTGAAAAGAGGTTGTCAAGCAATGATACAACAAGAAAGTCAATAGGAACAAGATAAATCCAAGGAAAAAAGTAATCCAAACCCTAAGAAAGAAGATTGAATCCCTAGTATGTTTGCCAATTTTATTAGAGGAAAATCTCTCTATGGCTAGGGTAAACCACAACAGACGGAAATGACTACAAAAATCAACTCTCTTCTCAAGTATGTTATGTAAACAAATATGCTAGCAAGACAAGATAAAAGTCCTACCTAGTCCACTGTTAAGCCCTAAATAGTGGCTCATTACCCCTTAATTGGGGCATATTACATTAGTAATGTTATTTTATTTATGTCGGCTTTAGTCCATTAGTTGTAATTGTACCTCCTAGTCTCCTATATATACCAAGGAGACATTTTCATTTGGAATCATCTTGTATTTGGACATTTATGTGGGGTATAAGGAGGTTTCCCCCTCTAAGAGGATTATTACCTTAAATTCTCTCTTTTTCAAGGTATTGAGTACTTATTCTAAGGTTTTTCTATGCTATATTGATATTTGGTTCTTAACATATGGTATTAGAGCCCAAGGTCTTGTGGTTTTGCTGCTACATCCGAGACACCTTGAAATTTTCACTATAATTTGTTTCTACAACATTTCAGAAGGAAATTCTTGGAGGATATTTAGCAGATGGATCAAGGTATGTTGGGTTAAAAATTGAGCTCTTGAGGCCTTATATTTTCAAAGATACATCTTGTGTAAGATAGGGTTATGGAATCATCTTGAATTGAGTCATTGCATAATTTTTTCTATAAAATTGTTTCTGTAATGTTTTAGACCCTTAAATCTTAATTCTATTCACTGAAATTAGTAAGGTATCTATGGTAAAAATTTCAGCTTCTGGGTCATCATAAATTTGTAGATACACCATGTGGAAGATAGGGTATCTGACTAGTCCTATTGACTAGTCGCAATAAGGTGTTCCTGGTAAAATAATCATAAATTCTTCCTAGAGTATCCAAATTGCATGAGATTAGTTGCATTGGATAGCGGAAACTTCGTATTATTTCTGGTACGATGTTCAGTATTTTATATCAATTACCTTTTGTGGGGAACTCTATACAAGTGACATATCTTGGAAAGGCCAAAAATCAGCAAGTTATGGGGAAGTTACCGTAAATTCCACTTGGTACATCCAATTTTTATCATACCTATGGAATTGTAGAGAAGCAATATCAGAGAACTACAAAAAATAAAATTTCATACCTAGAAGGGCCAAAATTTTGTATATACAATAAAATGAATATTGTCTAGTAGAACCACCTCAAAATCAAGGTTTAAAGTGATTCTTGGCCAACATGCCACCAAAAAGGGAACTTCTACACCAAATAAGCCTCCAGACAATCCTACTTGGACTCTTGATGAAGGTGAAGAAATGCGTAGGGACATAAATGATTTACAAAAGAAGGCAGTAACAAAAGATGAACTACAAGAGATGATGGATTCAATAAATACCAATATGGATGGTTTAAAAGGGGAGATCATGGAAGGATTGAAAAAATTCCTAATAGAGAGGACACCTGAAAGTCAAAATGTATCCCATGAAATTCATGATGAGGACACAAAGAAGATGAATCAAGAATGGAGAAACCCTAACTTTTGGTTGAATACCAACCACTTTCCTAAGATCGATATGAGGAAGTTTGATGGCAAGGACCCAATCACATGGATACTTTAGATGGAGCAATTCTTTGATCTACATAATGTGCCACATACAAAAAAGGTACAGATTGCTTCTTTATATTTAGAACCCAATCAATTTATGTGGTATCAATGGATTTGTTCTCGTAAATCACTCATCACTTGGACAATTTTCACGAAAGAAATGATAGTATACTATGTGGATACAAGTAGCAATACCTTCTTTAGCCAATTGATAAATCTCAAGCAAAAGGGTTCAGTTACAGAGCACATTAAGAACTTCCAAATATTGAATATAAAGGTAACAAATATTCCAGATGAGTACTTGATTGATGTATTCATAGGAACTTTAAGGGATAACATTCAACATGAGGCTCGTCTTTGGGAACCCAAATCATTTTAGAATGCATTTAGGGTGGCAAGAAATGTTGAAAGTAAAAATAAGGCTATGGCTACTAGAAGGACCACTCCTAACATCTATCGAGAGAATAATGTTACTTCTTCTAAAACACCTCAACCTACTAGGTTAACACCTCAAAATTTGGAGGAAATAAAAGAAAAACGTTTATGATTTAATTGTGACAACAAGTATAGTAAGGGACATAAGTGTGGTGAGAAGAAAATATTCTACATAGATTGTGAAGAGGAAGAATAACAAGAACAAGAACATGAACTATCTCAAGATGAAAATGTAGACACAATTTATTTTGAAGAGTTGACTCCCGCGATATTGTGTAATACATTGTTTTTAGGTAGCAGCCTTCAAACCCTCAATATCGAAGGATATATCAAAAATAAAAAGGTAATAGTCCTAATTGATTATTGTAGTACTCATAATTTCATTCAGTATAAATTAGCCAAAGATCTCAATTGCTTTGTATATCCAACACCAGAGTTTCAAGTAATGATTGCAGATGGAGGAGCTATCAATTACTCAGGAAAATGTAATAAGATCAATCTTATTATGGGGGAATATGTAATGAATAATCCAATGATTTCTATACCCATGGGGGTTGATGATGTCATAATAGGAATCCAATGGTTACAATCATTAGGAACATTGGATTTTAATTTTCAAGAATTTTTCATGAAATTTTCATTGGAAGGAAAAGAAATTGAGTTAAGAGGTATAATAGGGAAATTTAGTAAGGTAATAAGCTCCAATGGCATGACAAAATTATTTAAAAAGGGGCATGAAGGTGTAATTGCACAACTAATCTCACTAGATGTTTAAACATGTAGACCATCTATTCCCCTAGATCTCCAAGGGATCATTGATAAGAATTGCAAAGTATCTGAAGATATTCCCAAAGGTATTCCACTAACTCGAAATCATGATAATGATATTCACCTAATCCCTGGGAGTGTTCCTCCTAATATTAGGCCATATAGATACCATTATGCCCAGAAGAGTGAAATTTAGTACATGGTTGAAGAAATGTTAGAGGTTGGCATTATTAGACCTAGCCAAAGTTCTTACTCTGCACTGGTGGTAATGGTATTCAAGAAAGATCGCTCATGGTGTATGTGTCCAGATTATAGAAAGCTCAACAAGATCATTATTAAATATAAGTTTCCCATTCTCGTCATTAATGAATTGTTAGATGAACTACATGGAACAATATATTTCACAAAGTTGTATCTTTGTTCATGGTATCCTCAGATTAAAATGAAGGAAGAAGATATCCCAAAACAAATATTCTGAACTCATGAAGGCCATTATGAATTTTTGGTCATACCTTTTGTCCTTACAAATGCACCTTCCACATTCCAAGGGTTGATGAATTCCATTTTCAAGCCCTTCCTTCAAAAATTTGTGTTAGTATTTGTTAGCGATATTTCTCGCTAGGGGAATCAGAGATCAAATGAATGGGTTAGAACCCACCCGTCCAAAGTTTTGGGCAATAATGCGCCCGTGGTAAACAGTAAGCAAGATCGGACGGTCTGGATCAGCGCGCCCGGATCAACGGCGCACAGCGAATTCCGGACCCCCCTTGCCTTCCGACCTTTAAGCAAAGGGGGGGGGTCCGGAATCGGGGGCGCATCTCTCCGACGGCCCAGATGAGCGCGCCCGGATCAACGGCGATAAAGGTCATTCCGGACCCCCCCCGCCTTTCTCCCTTTAAGCTTAGGGGGGGGGTCCGGAATTGTTGATGCAGCTCCCAGCGGCCACGATCGCAGCGCCCGGATCAACGGCGCTCGTGCAGCCACGTTCTTCTCAGCTGCCCTGTGTTTAGCCATGGTGAACCCTCCTCCCGTCACTTCACTCACCCTCTACCCGCTATCCCTTGTTGCCACGTGTCACTTGTCCATTCCTCCTCCCGGGCCCGCGTGGCCTCCCCTTCTGTCCATCACCCACCCATCGTCTTCCACGCATCCCCTTCTTTCCACATCAGCTTCCCGCCTAGGGGTATTTCCATCCTGGAAGCCCTTCTACATGGCCTATCCTCTGTCACCCCTCTCTGCTATCATTCTCGCTCCTCTCCACTTCTTTCACGTGCCCCTCAACGCCCTCGCTCCCACCATACCCCATGTCCATCCC
>JZKD02S2225870.1:307679-323748 GCA_000966675.3 Picea glauca
ACAGGACCGACCGAAGTTATGAAGTGGGAGACCAGGTTTTCATTCGTATCAGGCCTAATAAGAGTACCATATAGTTTGGGAAGGGGACAAAGTTGTCACCTCGATTTATAGGACCGTTCAGAATCCAAGAGAAAATTGGACCCGTTGCTTATCGTCTCGTACTACCACCCCACTTGCATAAAACTCATAAAATTTTTCATGTATCTGTTTTACGTCATTATGTGGTTGATGAATAACATAAACTAAATTGGAATGAATTACAAGTATCGGACGTGGGAAATCTCACGGTAGAACCGTTATGCATATTGGACCGTAGAGTTTGACAGCTCAGGAACCATCTTGTAGACCAAGTTAAGGTCCAATGGGACAAATATAGTCCATGATCTTCTACTTGGGAAGATGCCGAGACACTACAATGAGACTATCCCTCACTTTTTTTACCACCTCGAGAATATGTTTCTCGAAGGTGGGGTGTATGTAATACCACCTTTTGACCTAGACAACTAGGATTACCTGAGGCCTACACACTTTTATTTTCTATTCACAAGTGAAACTATTAAATGATACACTTGAACTTTTAAACGTATAAATTTTATGAATGTTTAAATATATTTGGATAATGATGGATATGATGTGATATATTGTGAGAATGTAAATTTTATGAATGTTTAAATATTATTGATGATGGTGGATATGATGTGATCTACTATGTGAATGTAAATTTTATGAATGTTTAGATGTTATTGATGATGATGGATATGATGTGACATATTGTGTTAATGAGAATCCTATGAAGATTTAAATGTTATTTGAATGATGTTGGATATGATGCAATCTGTTATGTAAATGATAATTTTATGAATGGGTGTTAATTGAATTATGGGATATTATGTGATCTATTTCTAACTTGAAAACTTTGATGTTAAAGTTGTTGGTGCGTGGATACCGAATTGAAATTTTGATTGTATGCAATTACATGATGATAATGAATAGAAATGTATGAGTTTGTGTTACAGACTAATCTGCAGGTTATGGGCTATGAAATAGCCAAGGGATAATGATGATGAAAGTGGATGTCATGACCACTAGCCGAGAAAAATTATGGTATCAATCTTTGTATGTGAAATTATATTGGTTTGGATGCATTTCTATGATATGTGGACCAGTGCAGGATTTTAGGTGGTGAGACTGCCCAAAATTGAATAGACGGTGAAAAAACTCCCAGCAACACGGTGCCACTGTAAATTCCATTGTAGGGTGTGGACCCTAGTTATGATTAGGAGGGGTGGAGGCATTTCCCACCATGTATCCTCCAAAACTTGAAGTCATGGGAGGACGATGTTAGCTCATGCTCCCCTAGACGTGTGATGATGACTGTCAGTTGCCTGTTGGGGAAGCTTGGTCAAGATAGTGACACTTCTTCTTATGGGTTCTATTTGGAATTAGGTCAATATAGTTGACGCTCCAAGATAGTCCAACAGAGGAAGGATAGGAATGGAATATGGAAGTAAGTTAGGGAGGAAGGATGAGTAGAAATAGTTGAGAGTGTATGGAGATTTGCCCTATGTTGGAACTTATTGTTTTCCTTCTGAAAATAAAATGCATATATATATGAATATTCATAATTATGTAATTAAACTACAATTGTCTAAATAACATTGTTGAGCTAGAGAATTGAAATTAAAGGATTTCACAAACATTTGATTGGTTTATTTTCTTTTATAAAATGAATAGTCTTGTTGAATGGATTGGATGTGTATGACAATTACTATAAAGATGATAGTTATTGATATTAGTACATGAACGAGACTTGTATGTACTAGCTACACATGCATTTCTTGCGCATGTACACTAGTATGAATGAGTTTCTTGGCTTACTTACTAATAATGATGATTATTTGTTATGAATGTGTGAACCACGTTTCTTTTCCCTTGTATCATAGAATACTTTAACTTCGAGACGAAGTTTCCTGAAGGGTGGGTGTATGTAACAACCCTAGTTAAATGATTGCTTAAGGTTTATTGGGTATAATTAATTAAATAATTAACTGTCCTAATATATTTTAGTTAAACAATGATTATTTATTAATAATATTAATTAATTATTAATTGTTTATATCTTTTGATTGATTAATTAATTAATTAATTGACTCATTAAAGGTTTGGGTAATAAATTAAAGGGCTTAATAACTTTAATTTATTTATTATAAGACTTCACGTATGACAGGGGATAGGGTAGTAAATGGAGGGATAAGGTAGTAAATGGAGGGATAAGGTAGTACATGGGGGCATAAGGTGGGTGGCCTTAAATGAAGGAGGAGGCGGTGAATGGGGGGATATGACTGGGCAGGGGCCTTTGGTAGTGATTATGAAATTTTGGGGAGAGGAGCATTATTGGAGGAGAGGACTGTATTTTCTGTATTTTTCTGTTGGATATTTTTCTGATTTTGGAGTTTGGGTGGACTGTTACATGGGTGCACCAAGTTGCTGGGAGTTTTGAGCTAGGGAGCCGGACAATCTATGTTCTTAGATGGCAGGGAGGAAGATTTGGTTTTGGGTAGAGTCTGGGCAAAGCAGCAGAGAGGAAAACCGGATATTGGGAAAATAACATCAGCCAGAGGTATCTATATTCATGAATTTACTGGGTTATGTGGTTGTTATGTAATTTATTAGATTGTTGTTCATAAATTTAAATTTTTGTTTCTTATATGCCGAATATTGAGATTGTTTATTGCTTATACGTCGAAATGCTGAATGAAATTGCTTATTTCTTATGCTGAATAATCTTGATTGTTTAAATTAACAAATTTTTTTAGGCTTTGTTAAATTAGGGAATTACATGGTTTTTGTGTTATGGTACAATCATGATGATGATATCATGTGATTTGATGCATATTGGTAATGTGATGGTACATTGATTAGAGGTATTACTAGTTGGTTTGGTTTCTAGTTTAGTTACATGTTATGGTGCATATTTGAGGCTTGGTGTATTGTGTTATGACATTTTATCTTGGTGATGTTGAGGAGAATTCTTGAGGCATGTGGTTGAGTTCCTTGGTATATGACTTAAGGCACATCATTGGATGTATGATGCATGTTGATTGAGGTCTACTTGTTGAGATACATTGTTGGTACATATCTTGGATACATTGGCACATGGTTTATGGTAGTTGGTTGAGGCATATCATGAGTGATATGACACTTGTTTGAGGTACATGGTTGGCATGTTGTATGGTTAATGATGTTATTGGTATAATACGTGTTGAGGAATATATTGGTTCTTGGTTTGACACATGATTGAGGTGCATGATGGACACTTGATGTTGGCATAGTGCTTGATGCATATCTTGGTGATATCGATATGATTGATATACATGGTTGAAGCACATGCTTGGTACATGGTATGGTATATGGTATGGTATGTTGATTTTTAATAAGGTATATTAAGCATGAAGTTTATTCCATTTTAACAATTAACGATAACCATAAATGTTGCAGCAACCAAGATCACAAGAAGAAGCAGCATGCACAAGAACACAAAATGTATTATGGGAAACCCTTCTCAACAAGGGAAGAAAACCCAACCAAATCCTTTTCTATATTGTTCAAGAGAAAGACCTTCATCACCAAGAATAACCTTAGCACACTAGAGGGTTCTTAAAACCCTAGAAATCTAGTGCCCAAGAGAGATGCACACCTTTTGCCAAAGAAGTGTACTTGCTGAAATTTCCAAACTCACAAGAAAGATATGATTCCACAGTGGGGAATATTCCCTTACTTATATTAGACTTGTCCTATCAGCTGAAGTGTCTATTGTCTCAAAAGGGACGATGTCTCTAAGTCACTTTAAAATTATTATTATTATTATTATTATTATCCATATTAATTATATTTTACATTTATTAGTAATCACTTTAAGGTAGGGATGACCTATGCCCTTTACATAGAAATTAGGGTTACAAGAAGGTTTGACTCTTGAAAAATATATAGCAAAGGATATGATACAACCACTAGTGCTCATCCACTAGGGGCACATCCATATGGATGTCATATCTCTGGTTCACTGCATTACACAAAAGAACCAGATCTTCACACATTCACTTGTGCTCGTCCAGAGGCATGTCCACTCTATAGATCTTCTTTCTCACTGCACACACAGGATAATAATATAGAGTTGTTTCCTCCACTCTATTGCTAACAGGAGGCTAATACATCATCTTCATTTCTATTCACATGACGATGCACCCAAGACTTTAGGATTTCACATGTTCACCTTGTGCTCAGCCACATTAACATCTAAATCAATAGATCACCTTTCCTACTCGATAATCATCTGGATTTCTTCTCAACTCTCTAAATGAAGGAGGTAATCTCTACATTCCTAGCTTTGTCTCAGGCATGAACCACATACCCTTCTTAGGGGATTTCTCTTAGGTTTGTAAGATGAGATAAAGACTCACATAGATACAATGATCCACACCTCACTGGTTTGTAAGTTGGAGAATGTCTCACATAGATGAAATCATCAAAAATCCCTCTCATCTAGGGAGTAATTATTCATCATGCCAAGTTTGTCATGGATGTTCTCTGAATTTTTTTTTTGGCTGGAGTCATTAATACTCCCTCTCAATTAGGAAGGCGTTTTTTACCAAGTAATTTTGGTGCAGATGTCTGTAATCTTCTCATGTGTAGGAAGGTATTGCATGTGTACGATTTTCCTCTGCATCATATCTATGATATAAGGATACTTCATCTCATCGTGTTTCGATCCAATAGGAAACACTGGGTTCTCAAGGAGATTTACACATGGCTCTTGGTTATCATCATAGGATCCATCTCATGGTCAAGTAAATCTGTCAGAAGCTTGTGAAGCCACACTGCTTCGAACACTCACTGCTATATACTCTACCTCTGTGGTACTCAAGGCCACAAAGTTTTGTTTCTTACTGCATTAGGAAACCATGGAAAAATTCATGGTAAGACAACAACTATATGTGCTCTTCTGGTCCACTGTACGCTCTTCTGAATCTATATTGGCATATCCTGCAAACTCAAGTTCACACTGGAGGAATATCTCAGGCCATAACCAACTGTGCCTCGTATATATTGCAATACATGCTTTACTACTATCAAGTGAGTTTGTCATGGCTGACTCATGGATTGACTAAGTACATTCACTTCATAGCATGAATCGGGCCTGGTTTTAACCAGATACATCAATGACCAATCAGCCATGGATCAATCACGTTTGAATCATCGTCCTTAATTTTCTTATTTAAATCCATCATGGTGGATTTGCATTCTATTATATTGAACTTCTTTAATATTCCCACTGTATGTTTTCTTTGATTTAGGAAAATCTCATTGGTCCTCTTCCATACTTATTGTCCCAAGAAGTGGTGCAACATATTCATAACCTTCTTCTCGAAATCAGAATTCAAATCTTGTTTGTAACAACAAGTATTTCTGAATACGTCATCAAAATTAGGGTCTCATCACCAACACTGTAATAATATAGGTTTGGATCAACAACACTCTTGCTAAAAATCAAACTCATCAAGAATCCATCCATCTGATATAGTTTCCAACTCATGGATGGTAGTATGGATGGAAGTGTATTGGGCTTACTGGATCAAGTGTCTCATCATAGAAAACTCCCTCTGTTTGTGAGAAACCTCTAGCTATAGATCTTTCTTTGTATTTCTCAACACTTCTATCAACTGCATGCTTGATCTTATAGATCCACTTGGAAGTCATCACAGACTTCTCTTCTGGTCTCAGAACAATATCTTATACATCATTATTTTAATACATATTGGTATTCTTATGTTATGGCATCTTTCCATACCCGTTCTCATGTTACTTCTCTAAGAAAAGGAGGTTGAACATCAATGAAGTGGCTCATGACTGAAGGATAGCTCAAGAATGTATTTTTCTTTATTGGGATGTTCCTTGAGAGGCTTGTATGTTTCTATGCTTCTTTGCAGAGTGAGTCTAGGTAGGCCTTTTATGACCTATTGAAATATCTCTGAATATATCAACTGGAACAACTGGATCAATTGGAATAAGGTATGTCTCCCTCTGAACTGCTGAAGGGGGAGAAATTATTTATTTTACTGTCAATCTCCATTTGATATTCTTTGGATCTTTGAAGGGCTATATATTCTTCAAGGACACCGTTTCTTTTTTTTCTTGTATAATGAACAATTTAAACATGGTTTGGAATCACATACCGGGGATAATGATCCAAGTCTTTGAGAGCTTCTGTACTAGGAATAATATCCTTCATTTATTTGAAAAATGCAATCAACTATAAAATTAGAGATCAAATGATTTACCTAGTTTTGTAGTGATGTCCTTTTAGAGGAATTACTTCTCCTCTCTCTTCTCTTCACTCTTTTGAGGTGGATCTCGATCAATGTCAGCGGTGGAAGCATATGGTCTTCCTTTCTTCCTTGTTGGACAATTTCTCGCAATGTGTCCATACTTGTCACCTCTGAAGCACTGAATTTCTGATGCATCTCTTCTTTGATAACCTGGATTGGATGATGACTTTTCACCTTTAAATTTTTTCCCAAAATTTCTTTTGAATTTTCCTCCCTTCCTTGTATGAAGTGCAAGAGCATGATTTTCTTCTAAAGAATCTTCCACTCCTCTATTTCTAAGTCTAAGTTCTTCTTGAGTGAAGTCTGTCCATAGTAAATCAAAGGTTGGTAGAGCTTGTCTTCCACTGATACTCTAAATGAAAGGCTCCAATGATTTTGGAATATTCTGGAGAGTGGTTAAGACAAGTTCTCTATCAGACATGATTTCCCCAATGGTCTCTCGTTGTTCTTTGATTTCTGATAACTTCATAAAGAAGAGTGAAAATGTGTCACCCTTCGTCATCTTGGTACTTTGAAGTTGACTCTTTAAGGTAAGAGCTCTGGGAGTGTTGTCACTTTAAAAAATTCCTTTTAAATCTTCATACATATCAATGTTTTCTTAAGATTGGAAATACAAGCCAAGAGGTGATATCTTACTGAATAGATGATTATTTTTCTTTCTTTGACATCTTCTTCCTTTTTATATCTTCTTATCTATATCTGTAGTTGTGGCTAGTAGAGTTTTTGTTGTCACATCCAAGAGATCATCTTCTTCAAGAGTGACTAGAAGCTTTGATTTCTAGGGGCTAAAGTTGCTTGCTCCATCAATCGTATCTTCTACTAATGATTTGTTCTTCATTTGATTGGTTTCTTCAATTTCTTGTTGATTGGATTTTGAAAACCTAATGATTAGGTTAAATTAGAAACCTTGGACTTATGACTTCCAACAATCAATTTGATAATGTAACATATATTCTTGCTAATTCAGGAGGACATTTCTTTATAAATCTAGAATTAATATTCTACAGGAAATTTCGACACCCTAGAAACCCTAGGGCCAAAAGTCAAAATTTCTCGGAATTTCATTTTGAGAGATTCTAGAGATGCGCTAGAAGAGGTTGTACTCTTCTATGCCAAAATTAGCCTCAGTGTTCAAGTATTGAGGGCTGAATCACCACTGAAAAGTAGGCCATACAATTTTTTCTGGAAACCCTATAAGGGTTGTAGAGTTCTGCAAAAGTGCACTGAGACTTGGTGGATGCTTGTGAAATGGGTTCTTTCATTACATATTCTCTGATACCATGTTTATTTTTCATAAGGTAGGTCAAGCATTAATTTTATTCCATTTTAACAAATAACCATAACCATAAATGTTGCAACAACCAAGATTACGAGAACACAAAATGTATCCTGGGAAACCCTTCTCAACAAGGGTATAAAACCCAACCAAATCGTTTTCTATATTCTTCAAGAGAAATACCGTCACAACCAAGAATAAACTTAGCACAAAAGAGGGTGCTTCAAACCCTATAACTCTAGCGCCCAAGAGAGGTGCACATTTTTTGCCAAAGAAGTGTACTTGCTGAAATTTCCAAACTCAGAAGAAGGATATGATTCCATAATGGGGAATCTTCCCTTACTTATATTAGACTTGTCCTATCAACTGAAGTGTATATTGGCTCAACATGGATGACCTCTCTAAGTCACTTTATAATAACAATAACAA
Organism: Picea glauca; assembly: GCA_000966675.3. Taxonomy (NCBI): domain Eukaryota; kingdom Viridiplantae; phylum Streptophyta; class Pinopsida; order Pinales; family Pinaceae; genus Picea; species Picea glauca. The sequence continues at coordinate 315,771 of JZKD02S2225870.1, forward strand.
TAATAATAATAATAATAATTATTATTATTATTATAATTAATATTATCGATATTAATTATCATTTACATTTATTATTAATCACATTAAGGTAGGGCCGACCTGTACCCTTTACATATCAATTAAGGTTACAAGCATATATAACTCTTGAACAATATATATAAAAGGCTCTGATACACCCAATAGTGCTCATCCACTAGGGTCACATCCATATGGATGTCATATCTCGGGCTCACTGCATTACACAAAAGAACCAAATCTTCACACGTTCACCTATGCTCATCCACAGGCATGTCCACTTTACAGATATTCTTTCTCACTACCACACATAGGAGAATCATCTGGAGTCTTTTTGTCAACTTTGATACTAAAAGGAGGCTAATACATCATCTTCATTTTTGTTCACATGACGATGCACCCAACACTTTGGGATTTCACACATTCACCTTGTGATAAACCACATGCACGTCTAACTCAACAGATCACCTTTCCCACTATATAATCAGCTAGAGTTATTCTCAACTCTTTGAATGGAGGATATCATCTCTATGTTCCTAGCTTTGTCTCAGGCAGGAACCACTTACCCTTCTTAGGGGATTTCTCTCTAATTTGTAAGCTAAGAGAAAGACTCACATAGTTGCAATGATCCACACCTCATAGGTTTGTAAGCTAGAGAATGTCTCACATAGCTGCAATCATCAACATGGTAAAGGTGTTGATGTACATGATTTATGTGCATGGTTGGAACATGGTTGGTATATATTTATGTGCATGTACATGGTTGGTACATGGTTGATGATACAAGTTTGGTGCATGGTTAATTCCCTTCTTCTGGTGCATGGTTGATGATACAGGTTTGATGCATGGTTGATGCACTTCTTGTGGTACATGGTTTATGGTATAGGTTGATTCATGGTTGATGCATGGTATAGGTTGGTACTTGATTGAGACACATATATTGTGATGGTATGTGGTGATATTGGTACATGCTTGGTAGAGGCATGTGTTGGTAATGTTGAGCATATGGTTTGAGATATGCTCTTGGTGATCTTGGAATGAGTTGTGTTAACACTTTGTAATTTCTCAAACTGAAGAAGAAATGGGCAGAGGTAACTAAGAAACCACTTTGGAGTCAAGGATCTAGCCCTCCAAGACTTAGAGAGAGATCTCTCTATATGATTTATCTTTGTTTGCTGGGAATTTTAGGCTAGTTATGATAGTACAATGATTGGTTTTTTAAATGGTTTGGTTGGATAAAATAAAATAGGCTATTGGGAAATGGAGTCAGGACATGAACTTCAATGGTTTACAGTTTAACATAGGGTGAAAACCTCCCTTAAAAACTAAGTCAAAATAGGCACCCTTTCAGTAGGTTAAAATGATGTAGAGGTGGTTTGAAAGAGGGTAAATCCCACTGTGATAAGAGGAAGCTAACAGAGGATGAATATTTTATGGCATATTTAGAACAACAAGAACAAGAAGGAAGGAAACCAAACAGGGCATCTAACCAAATATGAATCCTAGTAGGGAAACCATGAACACATAAACAAGAACCACTACATAAGAGAAACCTAACCATGGGTGAATCCCTACATGCAGTTGTAGAAGAATAGACACATAAATCTAATAGTTGATGTAGAGCATCTAGAAATGGATGAATTCTGGAATAGAGAATCAAAAATACACAAAAAGCGTATTCTATGGTGAAAGGAGCACCAAACAAGGATGAATTCTAGTCACACTTCTCTTAGAAAACTATTTTAAGATAAACGAATAAAACAGAGAAGGAACATTCTGAACATACTCACCGTGATGAATCTTAGGCCATAAACAGGCTTGTTGTATTAATATCACAAAGAAATAAACATGGCCTTCATACATTTGAAGGGGTTTCCCTTTCCCCAAAATTTTGCAGGGCCCAGGTAGCCTTTCACACAGGTCGAATTGTTAATACTTAAAAATGTGAAGTATTTATCAGTTGTTTTCAAAGGATTCATATTACAAAAATATAGAGATCTTGTATATCTTCTCGGATTTATGGTGCTTAATTTAATGAAGGTTGTTGAAAACATGTCTTCAAGTTCTGTTGTGTTGTTGATTTTTTGATGTTGACTGAGCTTATTTATGCAGAAATTAGGTAGTAGAGTCTACATTCGGTGATTGACTACTGATATTCAACTATTAGGTGTCTTAGTTCTTAGATTTCATTTCCATCTGTCAATTTGATCCCTCTGCCATCTGTCTCTTTTGATTTTCTACCTCCCAAAGTTCTGAAAAATAGGGTGAAGTGAAATCTTTGATTGTCCCAATCCGTAGAATATGTACAAAATATGGAAGCATTTATTGTTCTTTGGACTATAATGAGAAAAAACCTCTTTCAGTTTTTCAAAATTGATCTCCATATTTCCAAAACATCCATAGCCAAAACATGACAAAAACAAGAAAAAATGGAATCTTGAAAAATAGTTCTCAAAGATGGCTTCAATTCTCCCAATTCCTAATACCTATGAACAAACTGAGAGTGGTTATTGAATTCCATCCCATTTTGGAGAAAACCTCTCTCGTTTTTTCAAAATTCCTTCTAGTTTTTCCGAAAACACTCTTTGAAGTGGACTGGTAAAAATGAGAGAAAAGCAATTTTTTTAGGAGAAGGTGGTATTCTAGACCCCCCTACGGTGGTAAGTGGTATTGGGGGGGAGAAATCCCATGGAGGTGAAAATTTTCCAAGTTGGTTTCCCTTCTTAGACCCCCTTTGGTCGAGTGGCGTAAGAGGGGGGGGGTCCAGTAAATAGGGAAAAGGGCGTGGCTTTAGAACTTAGGGTAAAAGAATTTAGTTTTTAATTAATTTGTTTTTTTTTGTTTTTTGTTTTATTTGTTTAATTTTTTATTTATTGTATTATTGTTTTACGTTTTGTTTTATTTAATGTTTTTAGATTCTTAGTTTTATTTGCTATTTAAACTTTGTTTTATGTTTTACTTTTTTAGGTTTTGTTTATTAGTTTAATTATTTAATTAATTATTGTTAACTAGTTACCAACATAGTTGTTAAGTAATTAGTAGTTAATTTATTATTAACAATCCTAACCTAGTTTTAGTAATCTAACTACACTTAACATTACTACTAACCTAATTAAAATAACTCTACTATACTGATTAATATTAAAAATGCCACTAACTTTTTATTATTGACCTATTGTTTTTTATCCTAAGCTTGTTTATTCATGCAGGGGCAGAATTGGTGGAGGGGTGAATAAATAAAGGTCAAGGGAATGAAGGGTGTAGCAGGGTGATGAAGGATCAGGCGAAATGGATGGAGGGAGAAGTGAAATCAACTGAGACCAACAAGACATATGTCTTCATCACAAAAGCAATGCCAAATAGATAGTTGAATAATCAAATCACCTATGAGTATAGGACCCCAACATAGGCTCCACCTGGGGATGGAATCGCTTTCAAGAGATGAAAAGAAGAACAAAAATCTGAACACATAGATCGGTGCTTTAACCATTGGGTTGATCCCAAAAATTTATTCTACAACCTGTACCTGTTATGATCCTTCAACTGAAACCAAATCAAATTGAAGACTAAAATCTGAAATGCACACTAAACTGAAAGTTGTACTGCAATATGAAAATGAAGCTTAAAAAAAATGAAATCTACACTGAAAACAAATTGAAAAATATTGAAAGAATGCTTGCCAAACTGAGCTTATTCACACACTCCTACCCTGATATGCCTAAATTTATGCTCTATTAGGTAATGGACAAATGCCAATGAAGTCAATCCTGCAGTTGATTTAATAACTCTGTTCTTTTATTGTTTTTGACAAACATTAGAACCAGAGCTTGTAAGGTCATTAGGAACCAATTTCCACTCTGAACTTCATAATTTAAAACTTTGGAACTGTGGTATATCAAAGAGGCTCTAGGTATCAATTGAAATTTTGAAAAGAAGAGCTCCTCCATATAAACAACTATATGATCATGAAACACATGACCTATCTCTTGGTATTCAAATTTATCCAAATCCAAATCATAATTAATTATTGTATTTATGTTGTTTGTGTCATCATGAAAATTCTAATTTGACTGCAGACTTTCATAAGAATTTTGTAATGAGACTTATGCTAAATACGACCATGAAAGAGACTGCCTAATCATGTCTATATCATAATTGATTTTAAGCTCATAGTTGGCCAATGAACCATGACTTTGACAACACACGTCATCCAATACATCAGATATTGGATCCTGTAGAAATTGAGATGATTGTTGCATTGGTTTTGATTTTCTGTGTGTTTATCCTTCAACACCTACCCAAGAGTCTTCTTCAAAAATTGAAATGAATTAAAGGTTAATGGTACAAAGTTATACTGTGTTAATTCATCTTCTGTTTGAAAACCAATGCAACTCAGGGGCTGCAATTTTGGCGCAAGGACAACTTTCATATCATCAACGACATCCTCAACAGATTTATCAGAACATTCTCCATCCCTATTATTGTCAACTTTCTTATAGTTTTTTCTCAGATATTGATCTGAAATTTAACTTGATCTAAAATTCAAGATCTTTTAACCATTATTTGCATGTGAATTTTTAACTGTTAACCATATTTGTAATGCAAAATTAAAGAACTTTCATCAAGTACATGAACAAGAACAACATGTAAGCAAACCATCCATGAACAAGAATTGGTAACGGAGTTCACCAGACTTCCTGGCTACGTCTCCGGGTCCACTCCAACAGTGAGACCGCTCTTTAATTAATCTCAAATGCTTAAAAAAACACAAAGAAAGGCTTACATAAGAGTTCTCAAAAGACAACTTTCAAATCTGCGATTCTAGGCAGAAACAGACATCATAGGTGGCTGGAAAACGTCATTCTGCAACTTTTTACTATAAACTCGAGTATGCTTGGCTCGCTCAAATGGGCTCTGGAGGCACTTTTCTATTCGGATACTCTGATGACGAAACAGATAACATATTCAGAATCCTCTCGAAATTCTGCAACTTTTGAGTATAAAGTCGACCTATTTTTGAGCAGGTCGCCTGGAACACCTCCTGGCACGAATTCCAATGCAGTGTCTACCTCTCAGATCCGTACAGTCTTGAAAAGCATGTCACTCCTCTTCTGAAGGAACTTTTCTGTTCAGCTAATCTGATAAAGAAACAAAGAGCATATTCGGAATCCCTTCGAAATTCAACAACTTTTGAGTATGAAGTCGACCTATTTCTGAGCAGGTCACCTGGAACACCTCCTGGCATGAATTCCAATGTAGCCTCTACCTGTCAGATCCATATAGTCTCGAAAAGCATGCCACTCCTCTTTTGGAGGCACTTTTCTATTTGGCTACTCTGATGAAGAAACAAAGAGCATATTCGCAATCCCCTCGAAATTCTGCAACTTCTAAGTATAAAGTCGACCTATTTCTGAGCAGGTTGTTTGGAACACTTCCTGGCCTGAATTCCAATGCAGCCTCTGTCAACTCCCCCTGCCTCGTTTTCTGTGCCCGATTAAATAAGTAGAACCGCTAACTAGTTCTCCAAACTTAGCGAACCTCCTCCAGATTTGGTGGTAACTGCCAGATTTGGCTAGATACGCCAAACTGTTGGCTTTTAGAAGGTGACATGTGTCATGCTGACATTAGCATTCATACTGCTGACATCATCAGTACAGCCTATTCCCTGTTTGACTTTTTATCTCTGTTTTTGAAAAAATTCAGAGTGTCATAACTTCTTCATATGAGCTCCATTTGAGAAAGTCATTATATGGTCGAAATCGGGAGAACGAGCCAGATGCAATGGCATTGGTTTCATCCAATTATGAGGACTTTGAGTTTTGAGCATTTTCTGAGCCTAGGGACCCTTCTGAGACTTCTGGGTCATTCCTAGATCCTCCTTTTCTGTATTTGAGTATTTTCGAGCAGTTTTGGATCCACCTGGATCACACCTCCCCACTGAGAAGCTTTTAGACCACAAAAAGCATGAAATCATTCAGAAAATAAGTGAGGACATGTTTGTCTCACTTGTTCTGTATCACCTATCCATTCCTCCTGGAACTTGTACATATGACTCAACAATACAACAATCAACACTGCATTGACATTGTTAAGTACATTAATCACATATTTAATCACATCTTTATTCAACATTGTTGGACCCAACCACATACTGCTGATGAGTAATAAGTTGAATATAAACATTTAACATGTGAAAGAGATTGTACCCGAACCATGATGTCTTTTAACCATAGCAACACTATCAACCAAAACAGGTGCATTGTAGTGAAATGACACTTACTTTTCATGCTTAGGCTTCTTTTCTTCCTTACATTGTATAAACATAAGTGTCAAATTCCGACTTGCATTAACAACCCTTTTTAATTGTTGTGTAGTGCCCAATGATTTGGCATTTTTGAATGAATGTGAATGCACTATGTACTCAATTCCTTTTTTAAACAAGTAATAATGATTATGTTCTCGATAAAAGATCGTTCTTTTATCATATAAGTACGGACTACCCAACACAATTCCACAGATATCTAGTGGGACCACATCAAATTCAACCTCATCTACAGACTTAGATGTAATTGCAAACTTTAGATCACATTGTTGTGTTACTTGTAATCTTTTATCTTTACATACCCAACCTAATGGATAAGGTTTCTTGTGTGGTTTCGTTGTTAATCCCAATTGCTTAACTACTTCTTTTGAAATAAGATTAACTTGAGATCCACTATCTATGAGTGTGTCAACCTTTGTTTGTTTTATAATCACTCTTATATGAAACAATGTGTTCCTCTTTCTATTATTAGAATTGTCATCATCTTTAGAAGTAGAAGCACATGAAGAACCAATGTTAACATCATTATCATCAATAGTTTTACCTTTTACACCTACGATTGTTATCTTTGTTTCGTCCTCGGAATATGATCCAAGGTCCTCAACGATAACCGTGGTTGTTTGCTTCCCCTTCTGATCCTTAAGCCACTTCGGTTTCATTTCAGGATGTAGCTTCCAACACTTTGTCTCTTCATGCCCTTGCTTTTGACAATGCAAGCATGTAGGTCTCTCATCACCCTTCTTCATTGTAGCTGCATGTTTAACTTTCCGCTTTTCCTTGCCTTCCTTTTCCTAAATGGGTTCAACTGAAGAAACATCATGAACACTCTTCCCTTTTGAATCAATGTGAGTTGCTTGAACACACACCTCATCAAGGTTAGTCAGATTAAACATCAATATCATATGACGTAAATAAGTATGCAATCCTCCTATTTATTTGAGAAGAGTTTCCTAAGTGTAGGGAGGTATACCAAGTATCAATGCTCTTTTTGAAATTCTTGTGTGTATTCTTGCACACTTTGTCCCTTACTTTGTCTCAAATTCTGTCAATCCATCATAGCTTGTTGCAGATACCCTAATGGATAAAATTGTTTTCTAAGTGTTGAAATGAACTCATACCAAGAGGAAACGATTTTGCCTTTTGTGGCAAGATCATCTTGAGATCTTCTCTCCCACCAAATGAGAGTAGTCCCTCCAAGTCGGAGAGAAGCCAACTAAATTTTAGCATCATCTTCAGTAAACTTTTGAATCCTATAATAAACTTCAATTTGACGGATCCAATTGTCCAGTTTTTCAGCATTAAGCTCTCCATTATACATAAGTAATTCAAACTTAATATCAAGCTTTAAATGATGCATATTAGGGTCAACTTTTGTTTTTAGTTTTTCAAATGGAGAAGGAATAGAACCATCAAGAAGAGAAGGAGAAGTTGATGGGGTTTTAGGGGGTTCCTCACCACCTCCTTCTTTTTTATCTTCTGTATGAAATGATCCACCTTGTTCACCTTTCTTTCGATCTTGATAGAGCTCCTCTGTTAGGATATTTAGACACTTAGGAGTTAGTTAAGATCTACTTGGTCTAATATGTCGTTAGGTAAAAGTGTGTTTCTTTAGTATGCATTAGTATGCATTTGTAGTTAGGC
>JZKD02S2225870.1:328710-342532 GCA_000966675.3 Picea glauca
TGGCCGCGTTGGCTGGGGCCATGGATGTTTCCCCGTAGGGGTTTTACCACATGAAAACATCGGTGTGTTGATCTTTGATCTGGTTATGTGAGTGGTTACTGAAGGTGTTCGTCCTATTTTGGAATACCTGTGTTGTCGAACATCCTCTACCATCATTTGAATTCTCATGAAGGCTTTCAGAAATTCCCCTTGAGAAGGGATAGCAAAAGTTGCTTCTTATCCTTTTGGTGAAGACATCCTTCCTCTTCTTGAACCAATCTCTGGATCAAACTCTTCAAGTTCTGCTTCACCATGCTGAAGCTTGGATCTTTTTAACATCAACTCACAAAGAAATGGTTAACCTCGCTCTGATACCAACTTGATCTGAAATTTAACTTCATCTAAAATTCAAGATCTTTTAACCATTATTTGCATGTGAATTTTTAACTGTTAACCATCTTTGTAATGCAAAATTAAAGAACTTTCATCAAGCACATGAACAAGAACAACATGTAAGCAAACCATCCATGAACAAGAATTTGTAACAGAGTTCACCATACTTCTTGGCTATGTCTCCAGGCCCACTCCAACAGAGAGACCGCTCTTTAATTAATCTCAAATGCTTAAAAAATTACAAAGAAAGGCTTACATAAGAGTTCCCCAAAACCAACTTTCAGATCTGCGATTCTGAGCAGAAACAAACATCATAGGTGGCTGAAAAACGTCATTCTGCAACTTTTGACTGTAAACTCAAGAATGCTTGGCTCGCTCAAATGGGCTCTGGAGGAACTTCTCTGTTCGGCTACTCTAATGATGAAACATATACCATGTTCAGAATCCTCTCAAAATTCTACAACTTTTGAGTATAAAGTCGACCTATTTCTGAGCAGGTCGCCTTAAACACCTCCTGGCACGAATTCCAATGCAGTCTCTACCTGTCAGAGCCATGCAGTCTCGAAAAGCGTGCCACTCCTGTTCTGAAGGCACTTTTCTATTCGGCTACTCTGATAAAGAAACAAAGAGCATATTCAGAATCTCCTTGAAATTCTGCAACTTTTGAGTATAAAGTCAACCTATTTCTAAGCAGGTCACCTGGAACACCTCCTAGCATGAATTCCAATGCAGCCTCTCCCTGTCAGATCCATACAGTCTCGAAAAGAGTGTCACTCCTCTTCTGGAGGCACTTTTCTGTTAGGCTACTCTGATGAAGAAACATAGAGCATATTCGAAATCCCCTCGAAATTCTACAACTTTTGAGTATAAAGTCGACCTATTTCTGAGCAGGTTGCCTGGAACACCTCCTGGCATGAATTCCAATGCAGCCTCTGCCAACTCCCCATGCCTCATTTTCCGTGCCCGATTAAATAAGTAGAACCGCTAACTAGTTCGCCAAACTTAGTGAACCTCCTCCAGATTTGGTAGTAATCGCCAGATTTGATATAAATCCACCATATTTGGTTGGATCCGACAAACTGCTCTCTTCTAGAAGGTGACACGTGTCATGCTGACGTCGGCATCCGTACTGCTGACGTCATCAGTATGGCCTGTTCACTGTTTGACTTTTTATCACTATTTTCGAAAAACTTCAGAGTGTCATAACTTCTTCATACGAGCTCCGTTTGAGAAAGTAATTATATGGCCGAAATCAGGAGAACAAGCCGGACGCAATGGAATTGGTTTCATACAATTATGAGGACCTTGAGTTTTGAACATTTTTTAAGCCTAGGGACCCTTTTGAGACTTCTGGGTCATTCCTAGATCCTCCTTTTCTGCATTTGAGTATTTTCGAGCAGTTTTGGATCCACCTGGATCAGATATTGAAAGGAAGAGAAACATAAAGGTAAAGCCTTTCCACTTACTCTGAGATTTTCTGCATTTTGCACATTGTTGTCATAATTGTTATGAACAGGCTGACTATCATATTTGAGTTGTAACTGATCTTGTTCCTCCCAGCAATATGTTGTTGATGGTTTTGAAGAATTCACCTTGGTGTAATTACCATCTTGTTTAGCATACTTGGGTATATCATACATGAAATAAATGTCATCAAACATACACATCATATCAGTTAATTTCTCTTCCACAAGGTAAGTTGGAGTTTCATCTTTGACTGTGTTGTGAATTGAATACATGAAATAATCATTTTCCAATCCATGATACCAAAGGTGAGCTGCAAAGTGTTTGGGAATAGTGACCCTTTTTTTCTTTGTAACCAATGGAACATGATTCCCTTGAACAACAAGTTCCTTTCCCATGATGAATTTCTACATCATTTCTTTCATTGTGTTGGTGAGAATTTCTAGTTTAACTTCTAAATATTTTAGTTGCTTCTTTCCTATTTTCTTCCTTTCTTCTTCCTTGATCTTTGACCCTTTGATCAATAAATTAGATTCTATATTAATTGTATTATCCTTCATTTCCTTGAGTGTTGTAGTGTTCCTTTCTCTTAATTGAAATTCCATCTCTCGATCAAAGGCATCTAGGTAGTGTAAGAGAGATAAACCAGGAGGTGGTCTTATATCAATAGGCATGTAATTGTAAACTTGATTGAATCTAGCTGAAAATTGTTGCACCATCTCTCTTGGTTATATTTTCAAATGGTCATACTCTTCTAAGATGAGAAAATTATTTCTCTTGATCTCCCATTTACCAAGGAAGACTTCTACAAACTGATAAAAATTGGAGGTGCTTGTAGCTGACAAACTTTTGAACCATTCCTTAGCTTTGTCTTGCAAAGATAGAACAACAATTCTGATGCAAACATGATCCAGATTATTTTCGGCATGAAATGAGAGAGGAGATATAATAAATAAATGCACAGAGATATTGTGTATATCCAATAATATAAAATAAATATGTCAGAGATGAAACCCTTAACACAGAGATACAGTAATACACAATTTCTATTAATGAAAGAAACGTACAGAGACTGTAAAAATACAGAGTGAAAGACTCGCTAGAATGGTGGCATCATATCTCTGAGAAGAGATGTGATGGCTACTCGCATTCGCAAGAAGATGAATACAATGAGGCTCTGAAGGCCTTTTTACAATAAACAAGAATGCCAAAAACCCTCAACATCCAAAAACCTAACCCTAGGAGATGAAGTTCCAAAAGTCATGTGGGCCCCGTTTGGGTAAGTTGGTGCATCAAATTTAAGTTTCCCACCAATGTTTGACATGAGGGAGAGATTTAATGAGTGCGAAGGTGATCTTTTCTTTGTCAGAAAAATTGTGGACAGATAAATAACCTTCTAGTAGAGTTAACCATTTTTCTAGGGCTTCTGCATCTATCTGTCCTTCAAATACAGGAATATCAAAATTAACTTGTACCTTGAAAGGTGAGGTGATTCCAAAGTGACCGCTTGATGAAGATGTGCCTGTTTCTATCGATAGACGTTGAAGGATGTGGGAACAATTCTCCATCATTTTGTCCCTCTGTCGCGTGAGAGCTTGCTCAAGCAACATACTGATAGGATCGATTGCTCCATTGTTTTTCTTTTTTTCCGCCATTGAGGGTTTCTTGGGTGTGCGAGAGTGATTCTCTTCAAGAGAGAAAATATCGATACCCAACTTTCTATACTCGGACCTCGTCAGGGACATGCACTGAAAAAACGATCAAGAACAACCCGGTCTGATACCATTGATCCAGATTATTTTCAGAACGAAATGAGAGCGGAGATATAATAAAGAAATACATAGAGATATCGCGTATATACAATAATATAACAGAAATATATCAGATATGCAACCCTTAACATAGAGATATAGTAATACACGATTTCTATTAATGAAGAAATGTACAGAGACTGTAAAAATACAGAGTGAAAGACTCGCTAGAATGGTGGCAGCTTATCTCTGAGAATAGATGTGACGACTACTCGCATTCGCAATAACATGATTACGATGAGGCTCTGAAGGCCATTTTACAATAACAAGGAATGAAAAAACCCTCAACATCAAAAAACCTAACCTTAGGAGATGAAGCGCCAAAAGTCATGTGGGCCCCATTTGGGTAAGATGGTGCATCAACGTCCCGGGGTCGTAACTTTTGCATACGATCTTCGTTTTAGGTGTATGATAGCCCGTTGGAAAGGTATCATTGAGGAGATTCATTTTGGGGGATCAATCATGCCTTCATCTATCATTGAGAACCTCGATATCTAAAAACCTTCATTTGGGCCCTCAAAATGGCCCCGGATGTTAAAAACTGCTAAAAATAGTAAATTGTCAAAATTGCTAGAAAATTGTTTTGAGCCAGTCAGAAATGGTGGGTGGCCACCGATATCCACCTGGATCAAAATATAATCTTCTTCCACCTCAAACAAATGAATAAAATTCTCAAAACCCTGAATGTGTTTCTCAGCAGTGATATTACCATATTCTCCATCAAACCTGGGAAGATATTTGTAGTAATGGACTGGGAAATCATGGAGTATAGTAGGTAAGATAAGATGCTTGTATCTATCTGGAATATTTACAGGTGTAGGAGTATGTACATGGGCTGTAAAACTAGGATCGATCTCTTAAGGTTCCTTAGGTTGATTTTGATCAACATGAGTTTTAGTAATATGGTCTTGGCCAAGTTCACAAAAAGGGAAGAAATAATTAAAAATAAAACCAATTACGTCTTGGATAAAATTCAAACTTGCATACCTAATCTTTTCAGATTGTCTTTCCATTTTTTTAGGTTCTTCCTCCAATGGAGTATTTGAAATTGATTGGAGTTGATTGGAGTCACTATGTGGATGATTCAACCTTCTTGTGTCTGATCACTATCCACCATTAGTAATCAGATCTGGAACTTGATATGCTTTCTGAGAAACATTCCCCAGTATGGTAGCCACTATGTTAGCACTCTGTAATTTCTTAGAATGAAGAAGAAATGGGTAGAGGTAACTAAAAAGAAACTTTGGAGTCAAGGATTTATCCCTCCAAGACTCAGAGAGGGATCTTTTTGTATGATTTAGCTTTGTTTTCTAGGAATTTTAGGCTAGTTATGATAGTACATGGTTTGGTTTTTTAAATGGTTTGGTTGGATCAAAGAAAATAGGTCATTGGGAAATAGAGACAGGATATGGAATTCAATAGTTTACAGTTTAACACGGGATGAAAACCTCCCTGAAACACTGAGGAAAAATAGGCACCCTATTCAACACATTAAAAAGATGTAAAGGTGGTCTGAAAGAGAGTAAATCCCACTGTAATTAGAGGCAACTAGAAGAGGATGAATCTCTTATGGAAACTTTAGAAGAAGAAGGAAAAGAAGGAAGGCAACCAAACAGGTCATCAAACCAAACATGAATCCTGGTAGGGAAACCATGAACACGTAAACAAGAACCACTACATAAGAGGCACCTAACCATGGGTGAATCCCTACATGCAGTTGCAGAAGAATAGACACATAAATTGGATAGTTGAAGTAGAGCATCTAGAAATGGATGAATTCTGGAACAAAAAATTATAAATACAAAAAAAACATATTCTATGGTGAAAGGAGCACCAAACAAGGATGAATTCTAGTCGCACTTCTCTTAGAAAATTGTTGTAAGATAAAAAAATAAATTAGAGAAGGAACATTCTTAACATAAGCATCGTGATGAATCTCAGGCCATAAACAGGCTTGTTGTATTAATCTCACAAATAAAAAACCATGGCCTTCATACATTTGCATGGGTTTCCCTTCCCCCAAAATTTTGTAGGGCCCAAGTATCCTTTCACACATGTCAAACCCTTAATACTTCGAAATGTGAAGTATTTATCAGTTGCTTACAAATGATTCAGATTACAAAAATAGATAAATATTGTTGATCTTCTTGGATTTTTGGTGCCTAATTGAGTGAAGGATGTTGAAAACATGTCTTCATGTTCTACTGTGTTGTTGATCTTTTGATGCTTACTAAGCTTATTTCTGCAGAAATCGGGTAGTATATCCTAGATTTGATGATTGACTACTGATATTTAGCTTTCAGGTGTCTCCGTGCCTTTGATTTTATTTCCATATGTCATATTGATCCCTCTGTCATCTATCTCTTTTGATTTTATACCTCCTAAAGTTTTGAAAAATAGGGTCCAGTGAATTATTCGATTCTCCCAATCCATAGAAGATGTGCAAAATATGGAAGAGGTTATTGTTCTTTGGCCTGTGATGCGAAAAAACCTCTTTCTGTTTTTCAAAATTGTAATATCCCTAGGCCGAACCAAATTGTAATGTAAATGAAAATGTACTTAAGTTGGTGAGTTGTTTGATATCATTTTTGTATGCACCTTTCATGGCATAGTGCACACATGTACTGCGTGGTAAAATGAGGAAGTGTGCACATTCCAGGATACCGCATGCAACAAATTAAGTGCGCGTGATTTTGAGGCCATGAAGCCTTTGTGTATATGCAATGTTTTATAGGCTGGTGATCTAGTTTTGTGATGATAAGGCCATAGATATTAGATGCTAAAGGCTAGTGCACCTATTTTTGTATATGTCTCATCATTAATATAAAATACATTGTTGTGTGTAGACCGACCACGATAAAAGAGTATGGGGGACTAAACTCCACTAGTTAGGGAAAGGGTGGGGGCTAAAATTTAAGTAAAAGGGACTAAGGTAGGGAGATTAAGACAAAAAGGAATATTATATTAATATTTATTAAAGTATAAAGTATGGATAATTATTTTATCCTAATCTCTAAAGATGGGGAAAAGTGGGCCAAAGTAGGTCCCAACATGAAAAGTGTCAAGTTGGGGACATGCATACATATTGTTTGGACTTAGTTCATTTCTCATCATTCTTTCCATCATTCCTTCCATCATACATTCATCCATTCAGCGATACCATGATCTTTCACTCACACAGTTAGTTATCCTGGGTACTTTCTTGTCATTGTATCTGAACCTATATCCATAGCCATACTTGTTTGTGTAGATGGTTAGCTTAGGAGCCAGATTGAAGAAGCAGGTTGTTAGGCCCGTGGGATATTGAAGAGGTGGGTTGTCATGCCCGTGAGCAATTTATCTCTAGGTGAGAGAATTGTTGGGAATTGATTTCCTGAAGGTGATAAACTATAGTTACAGGGCTCTGAGACTTCCTGTCTGGCATGTTGCTGAAGCCCGAAAAGGAAGTGGGGTAGCCAAAGGACTATTGAGCAGAGAAAGGGAACACTTATTAGGGTGGGATAGGCATGTGGGGAATGAGAGACTGTAGGCTATTAGTTTGATTTGGCACATGTGATGAAGTATTTCCTTTTGTCTATGAGCCATTAGCCTGGTTAGGAATCCCTTTACCCGGGTGGAGTTTAGTCCCAACTCGAGGCTGACCCGCTGCTGAGAGTGATGAGAAGTGTGGTCTAAGGCTGGGAGGTTCATGGAAGTTCTGCACACATTTCGTGATATTCTTATCAAGATAAGTGTCAATTGTGTGATAAATTTACATGTTGCATTATTATTTACATGCTTATTTTTATGGGTTTATCCTATGTGTGGTTATAATTGTGTTTATATGTATGGGTATTGCCTGCATATGATGCATGTATATGTTTATTTTTATTTTAGTATGAATCCATGCATTTACGAAATATATTTGTTTGTTTACATTTTATATATAATGTTCTGCAAGAGTTCTGTGTGCATATGTTTTAATTGCATGCAGTTCAAAAAGTTTATGTGGCATAGCTCAGTTGGATGCAGGGTATGTTACAGTATGTTACAAAGAGAGAATAAAAATATTCTCTCATGTATCATGCCTCGGCGTGGGTTGTCGGGAATGTTACAAAAATTTATCTCCATCTTTCCAAAACATCTACCACAAAAACATGACAAAAACAGGAAAAAATGGAAACCTGAAAAACAGTTCTCAGAGATGGCTTCTATTCTCCCAATTCATGATACCTGTGAAACAAATGATAGAGGTTATTGAAGTTCATTCCGTTATGGAGAAACCTCTTTCAGTTTTTCAAAATTCCTTCTAGTTTTCCCGGAAACACTCTTTGAAGTGGACTCGTAAAACTGGGCGAAAAGTGGTTTTTTTTAGGAGGTGGTATTCCGGACCGCCCCCTAGGGTGGTAAGTGGTATTAGGGGGGGGTCCAAAATCTCATGGAGGTGACAAGTGTCGAGGGTGGTTTCACTTCATAGACCCCCCTTTGGTTGAGTGATGTAAGGGGGGAGGGTCCGGTAAATGGGGAAAAGGGCATGGGTTTAGAAATTAGGGTAAAAAAATTTAGTTTTTAATTATTATTTTTTTTGGTTTTTTGTTTTTTTTGTTTTATTTTTTATTTATTATATTATTGTTTTGCGTTTTGTTTTATTTAATTTTTTATTATGATTAGTTTTATTTTTTATTTAAACTTTGTTTTATGTTTTAATTTTTAAATTGTTTTTTTTTTAGGTTTTGTTTTTTAGTTTAATTATTTAATTAATTATTGTTAATTAGTTACAAACATAGTTATTAATTTATTATTAACAACCCTAACCTAGTTTTATTAATCTAACTACACTTAACATTACTACTAACCTAATTAAATTAACTCTACTATGCTGATTAATATTAAAAATGCCACTAACCATTTATTATTAACCTATTTGTTTTTATCCTAAGCTTGTTTGTTCATGTAGGGAAGCAATTGGCGGAGGGGTGAAGAAATGAAGGGCGAGGGAATGAAGGGTGCAGTAGGGTGATAAAGGATCGAGCGAAATGGATGGAGGGAGAAGTGAAATCAACCGAGCCCAGCAAGCCATATGTCTTCATCATGAGAGAAATGCCAAATAGATAGTTGAAGAATCAAATCACCTATGATTATAGAACCCAAACAAGTTGTATGTGCATGAAAGTAGATATGGTTTCATGGATGAGACAATGATTGGTTGAACAGGATGTTGTGAAAGGGATCTATTGACAATGATAGGTTGGATACAATGATGGGTTATATGTTGATGTGACAGTGGTATTGATAGTGGAAGTGACAATGGGAGTGATTGTGGCAATGACCGTTGGTCTACACTTATACTTAAGGGTGATAGGACGAGACAAGGAAAGGGGTTTTTATCCTCCTTCTATTTGGAGCCAGAAAATTAGGGAGTTGGAGCTTCCTTCAGGTTGTATCATGAGAGCTAGGTGGTTGTATCCACCTTCCAGTTGGAGCCGGAGAAGCAAGGGTGTTGTAGCCTCCTTCTAGTTGAATCCAGAGAGTTCAAGGAGTTGTAGCTTCCTTCATGTTGGAGTTTGTAAATAGGGGGTTATATCCTCCTTCCAGTTGCAACTAGAGAATTTGGAAGTTGGTTCTTTCTATGAATGAATTATTTATATATATATGAAAACATTCCATGGTTTTCTCCCATTTAGATTTCCATGTAAATACTAGTGTACTGCATTCTTGATGTGATGTTGATGTGATGTTGCTTATATTTACATGTTTATGATATATATTTTTGGATGAATTCATAGATGATACATTGATGATAAACTGTTGAACATTGTTGATAAAGTGAAAGAATATATATATTGTCGTTTAAAGAGGTATAAGTTCTCATACTGATTCACCCCCCCCCCTAAGTATTCCAACATATTTAAAGTAAATGATATCTTGGTGAAGGGTCAACTAACCCTTCATCCAACATAGTATTCTCATGGAGGGGGAGAACTAGGAAGGGTTAGACTCTGATTCCTCAAGGATGGTATTCTCATGGAAAGGCATAATTAAGAATCAATAAATATTCCTCAAAATATTTACTGAAGTCATGGGGTGTCCATTGGATGGGTCAACTGATCATTTCTTAAGCAAATTTTTCCCATAAGGGGTTTACAAGGGAAGGTTTGAGAAACCTTTTCTATACTATAGTATTCTAATTGAGGTTGAGCATGGAGAGGGGTTAGCTTACCCATCCTCAAATTTGGTATTTATTTCATGGGTTGTCTAGGGAAGCAAAGTTTTCTAGTAGTGGGGGACCCTAGGTAAGCATTGTTTTCTAGTAGTTGGGGACCTGGGGGTAGCATTGACTAACCCTCATTTCAATGTAGAAAATTTATCTAAAAGATCCTATAGATGGATTGAATCACCCTTATTATAACATAGTAGTCCCTTTAAGGGGTTGCAATAGATAAATATACCATGGAGGAGATCATGAAGAAGGTTTGATTGACTCTTTTTTTATGATTATTCCTTTCCAAACTCATACAATTTTTTAGTTCCATATTGTAGAATTTAACTTAAGATATATATGATATTTTATGTTTATTAAACTTGAAAATATTTTCATTTTAGTTTATTTCTTTAACAATATATGTTTAGTTAATTATAGGTAAAATTGACAAGGATTGCAACTCTCATCTATTTCAAGAAGATTATATTTCTTTAGATATACATTGAACACAACACTAGAGAATTTGAGAATGAATGGTATGTTGATTTAGCAAATCCATTCAATTTGAACCCATACTTATATATTTATGAAGTGGAAGAAGGAATAAATGGTGTTTATGTAAGCATGATCATGTATATAGATGTGAGACTTACTACATGTCCAAATCAAGGTAGTTGAGAACAATTTTTTTTTCTCTTACAAACTGACCTTCCTATTTATAATTATAGTCTAGATCTAATTAAAAGTGATATCGATGATAGAAATATATCTTGTGAAAACCAACCTGGTTAGGTTTTATAATCATACATCCAATCAAATCAGTTAGGGACATGTAGGGAAAGTGATTTGAAAAACTATCTTGTAAAAGTTTTAAAATAAAGGTTTTTGGAAAAAAACAATAACTTGTATATTACATATGATGAATATGATGAATAAACTCACAAATATTCATCATGAAAGTAATATTATGTTCCTTATAATATATTGTATCAGATATTTAGAAAAGTATATTAGTAAATCAATGTTCAGGTCTTTGAAAACAATTCCTTCAAAGGTGATCACGCAGAAAGCCAGTGGAAGATATGATAGATCAGAAAGTGATGCCATTTTATATTTCTAGATGTAAATTGTGTATGGAGTGTATGTAATGCCATTTCATATTTCTGGAAAAACTCCATACACAATTTACATCCAAAAATCTGAAACAACATTATGAGGAACTATGAAAATATACATACTCTGGGATTAGAAGGTATTCAAAATGAATAGATGATCCAAAAAATTATTAATCACCACTTATTTCTTCACACACATCGTTTCATATTTCTGGAAAGACTCCATACCCAATTTACATCCAAAAATATGAAACAACATTACGAGGAATTATGAAAATATACACTCTAAGATTAGAAGGTAGTCAAAAGGAATAAATGATACGAAAAATTTTTAGTCACCACTTATTTATTCACACACACGCACACATATGCAGTATCTAAGTTGATCTAGAATAATTTACTGATCGTATTGAGGTGGTTTACAAAATTCTGATGATGTTCTCTTTATCCAAAAAATCATGAAATGATGATTATTTTGTTGAATGATGAGATGACACAAAAAAAAACAAAAGAACTCAAATTATACAATATTGATAACCATATTACCTCATCTTTGAATTCTCTTCAAACCATAAGACTGGTTTTAACTATCTCAAAATACCAAAAATACATGACAACATGTTCTTTCAGAGAGCCATTTAATGGAATCTCTTTAATTCCATAACTCAAAACAAGAAAATAAGTTCACCATTAAAAGCTTTGTGAAAATATGAGAAATTTGACTATAAAGTCTACCAATTTCTGAATTGGCTCAATTTCACCCTCTTTGACACACAAAACAATGCACTAAATGCTCATTAATGTAAATTTGAGCTAAGAGTGTTACACATGACTTCAAATCACAAAATAGACCTCAAATTCATGATCCTTGCGAAAAAATGTGAAAAATGAGTATGAAGTTGCCTATGTTCCATCAATATACCCCATGGCATGATTTATGAGACAACTATACTTGGCCTCTTCATTTGCACGTACTTCGAGACATTTGTATGACCTCAAAATATGTACCTTTCAATGAAAATGATGCCACCTTGAGATCCATGCAAACTTGGGAATTCCTGAAGTGTTGGAATCCATGCCCATATATAGGCCTGGACCCTCCAACCTTTGTCCGTACATTTTGGTGACTTAAATCTATTTTAATTGGCATCCTAAAAAAGAGGGATTGTTGGCTTAATTGTTAAGGCGTGGATTTATATATGATAAGTTAGGGGTTTGATCCCCACTGACTACCTTATATTTCCACATTTTGTTGGTTGGTTATATATATGAAGATAGTTGTTTTAACATATGGTTATACTATATGGTATATTCGATGGTATGTTCATTATCCCTTCCACGAATGTAGGTGTGGGTTACATGGTATACAATGAACCAAATTCTAGGTTGAGGGCTTAGGCCCTCATCCCTTTTTATTCCCCTTTCAAACTTAATACAAATTCAAATATAATATGTACCACTTAAATATAAAGTCACAATGTATGACATGTTGGTAATCGGGGCTATGTTAAGTCTTTGGGAGGTTATGGAGGTCGCGGGTTTGACCCCTATCAACTCCATAATTTTACATAAACATACCAATATAGGCCAATGGGTATTTTTCACATGGAAACCTCTCATTGGCTTGACCTTTCCATGTGTCAATCAATAATTGGTCCAACTAGACTGTACAATCTGCCAACTCATTTCCCAGTCATTGTATGATCAGCCCACATGGCACCTTGGGGTGTGGCCACATCACCTGTATGGTCTTTCCACATGTCACACTTGCATTGGTGATATGTGTCACCCTTTTACCCCTTTTACTTTGACTTTGACAAGTTTGAATTGAAATTTGACTGCTCATAACTTTGTCATACGAACTATGTTTGACTTGTCGTTTGCACCGTTAGAAAGTTGACGATGAGATATAGACATTGATGGTTTTTTCGAGAGAATTTGGGACAATAAATTTTGAGAATTTATGGATCCCTTGGGACATTTTTGAGCATTTCAGATCCTTTTGGACCTCTATGAGCATAAAGGTGGCATGGATGAGGCACTCAGAACAATTTGCAGTCTTATTTATCCCAATCTCCTTTTTCACATATCTTCCTATAAGAATCTCAATGAAGCCTAGAAAACCTTGTAAGGGATCTTTGGAAAACAGGATGAGATGAGGGGAAACATGCTGGAGGTGGAGCTACTCACATTGGATCCAAAAATATTCGAAAATATCCAAGGTTTCTTTACAAAATTTAAGGATTTACTATCACACCTCAAAGCTTGCGGGGTTGATAAATCGATGGAGGAGAAACAAATGGTTCTCACCAGTCTCTCCAAGATTGGTATATAATTATCTGTATTTGTATCCACATTCCATACTGTCATATTCGCCTCCAGAGCCACCTAGAAGATTCCTTTGTTAAGCCCTAATATTGGCTCATTACCCCTTAATTGGGGCATATTACATTAATAATGTTATTTTATTTATATCAGATTTATTCCATTAGTTTCATTGGATAGTGGACATTCTGTAGTATTTTTGGTACGAGTTTCAAAATTTTATATCAATTATTTTGTGCGGGGCACGCTATACAAGTGAGATCTCTTAGAAAGGCCAACAATCAACAAGTTGTGGGGAAGTTACCATAAATTCCACTTTGCACATCCAATTTTGATCAGACCTGTGGCATTGCAGAGAAGAAATATCAGAGAACTACATAAAATAAATTTTCATGCCCAGAAGGGCCGAAACTTGGGAGATACAATAGAAGAACGATTTTCTAGCAGAACCACCTCAAAATCAAGGTTCAAAAGTGATACTTGGCCAACATGCCACCCAAAAAGGGAACTTATACACCAAATAAGCCTCCATAAAATCCTACTTGGACTCTTGA
>JZKD02S2225870.1:365233-376705 GCA_000966675.3 Picea glauca
TCTTTTTAGTATAAATAGGAGTCGAGGGTATGAGAACCCTAGCTTGGATATTATTGTAATAGAGTGCTGCTCGACTGGAGGTTGCCCCCTCGAAGAGGCCTGTGAACATTGCTATATGATTCAAAGTGCTATTTCTGTTGCTATTTCGTATATCATTTCTGTGTATTGTAAAGATTATGCTGGATATTTTACTGTTATTCTGTCATTTCTAGCATTTCGTTTCTGTTCTGCATATTTTATATATCTAGTATCTTGCAAATTTACTTTCTTAGATTAAATCACTAGGGAAGTTTAAAGGTTTTGTAGTGGTCCCATACATGCCCACATGTCTACAATCTAGGATAGTTTCAAAGATTTCTTAGATTAAATCACACTAGGGAGTTAAAGGAATAGTATGGACCCACATGTCCACATGCTAGTTTCCAAGGGACTTTAAAATTTTGCAAGGTTGTACCAATGGAATTTAGTTAATTAGGTAATCAAGACTTGTAAGGACCACACAATTCCACATGCAACAAGGTGACACCTAATTTATTAAAACATTTGGCACACTTTCACTTGTTCACACACAAAGTCACTACTCACTCACATAGTTTTCATCTCGAAACGTGGAGGTTGAATTAAGTTTCCTCCAAAGGGATTTTGAAACACCCCACCCTTTTATTGACGAAACTATCCACTCCCACTTAATTTCAATGAAGTTGGTTCACACCCCCAAACTCTCAAACAACCACACCTAAAATATTTCTAAACACTCACTAAGTTTTCCTCCACAGGAGGTGCCAAAAGAATTTTTTTAGTCTAGGTAGGATTTCATGGATAGGAATCCATGTTGGTCTCCAGCTTTGACTATGTTTTGTCTATATTATATCACAAAGACCTCCATTTCCATACCCAGTACCACCCCTTTTGGCCTTGTTATGACACACTTGACATCTCTTTACCACTCAATGGGGCTACTCAAGGTATTTTTACGTTTCAAGTTATTTTTATGTATTTTGATACTTTAAATTAATATTGAAACTAATGTGGCTTGAGTTAGGTACTATTTCTATTTGAAACAGGATTTGCCAGTACGAGGTACCAGCTCGCACCCTGTGGAGATACCAACGAAGCTGCTAAAGATCCGCGCATTATGGAAAGAGTGGGAGACAATGTGATTTACATGATAGATGGAGTCATCACTCATATGCCGATTCAAGGAAAAATTATAGAACAGAGTTGTAATATTTCATGACTCGCACTTCGTGACACTGCGTGTCACGAAGATGTGAAGACCGTTTTTAACTGATTTCGAGTTATTTCCGGATTTGGGATCCGTTTGAATTAATGTATTTTTGCTTTAAACTACTTTTGAGGAGGATCTATATAAACATAAGATCACTCCTAAGAAACGTGGGGTTATGTTATGTTACGATACACATTTCTGAATAGAATCTGCCTTTGCGTTATGTTACTTTACTGTCATACGATTTGAGTTATTTCTTATGAGTAAATGGAGCATGAAGCATGAACAGTGTTTGCGTAGAATGATTTGAGTAGTCCTGGTTGTTCCTTTCAGCGATTGTACCTTTTGGTTGGGCCCACCAAACAGGTTCAAGTCGCTGCTTTTCTTTGTCTTAGATTTAGTTTATTTCAGTATCTTATGATTTGCATGCATGTTAGTTTAGAGTTTTGGAATTAACTTGTTCTGATTCTTTCTTAAATTATTCTTCAACTGTATCGTTTCCAGCATATTAATATCTTCTACGTTGATGAGTGTTGAAAGCATGGTTGATTCCTGTAGAGTTTAGAGCATGAACTAGGTTTGCTTCGTTTCCAGTTTTCAATCTGAACGTAACTTAGAGTTTGAATTTGATTTGCTTTGGTTAGGATAGTTAGATTACTCTGTTTTGTTAGGATAGTTAGGTTGCAATTGAATTAGAGGGAGCTTCTGGTACCAGTAGGGTGAGTAGGATATTTCTTTGTTTTCCTGTGGATAAATTTAGATTTATTTTCGATGCTTAGATTAAAAGAATTTTAGGAAATACTCTTTCTGTTATGGCTTAGATAGAAACAGTGATGATTAGATGATTAAAGATAGTGGTATATAGTCTTGTGAAATTACATTAGAGTAGAAATAGAAGCACCTGCACTTAGGCATAGGACTGTTTTCTGTTGATGAATTACATAGGAGATGATAAGTTTCAAGGTAGTCATTAGGATTCAATTTCTAAGAGTGAGTTTGTGTTTTCTTCTAAGAATAGTCTTTAGATAGGGATTAGAATCTTACCCGCACATACAGTGTAGCAGCTCTAAGCTTACTTGCCCTGGTTTGACAATTCAGTGTTTCAGGTCATTAAAATCTTTAATATAGCAGCCTGAAAATCCAAATAACTCCCCGTTATCTAGTTCTCACATCTTCAAACAATAGAAGTTGTCAAATAGGGAACTTTAAGTCCTCCAAATCAAGTGTTCCTACACCATAAGGCATGGATATTCCCATGAAGGGTCAAAGGCCGAGGTCCAGTTTTTCTATGTGTCCTCCCTTGAGGCACGCACCTCTTGGACGAGATCCATCCCGTGACCCATTTCTTAGGACAAATATCTAAATGTCGGACTTTGACCGAGGTGCCTAGTGACCAAATTTTAGGAAATCTACCCAGGTGGAAATTGTGGGCTGCAATTGCACCTTCATTGGATTTTGTGTGGATATTGGGAAATATCGCTAGCTCTTTCAGGATATGCACCCTCTACCCCTCATTATAATTGATTACTTCATCCTTCACTAGTTCTTCTTCTGGTAGCTTTAGACCCCACTGTCGAGTATTATTGGAAGGACGTTACATCTTTTAGGACACGACCATTTTTTTTCTTTGTTCTCACATGCGGACAAAATCCACCTACCCACATGTATGCTTCTTTATCAAATTGATTTATGTATGATGCTCTTGTAATTACATACGATTGTGAAGTATATTGTGAAGGTTCGAAAATTATAAACACTCTTGTTTATTTATTTTCTCTCATCCCCACCCGCACACATCCACTTTGCTAGTTGGACATCAAAGGGAACCCACAGAATCCCCGCCATTCCAGACGCTTGCTAAATCTCCCTCCCATTCTAGGGGGAGTTCCTAGTCTTGCCAACTCATCGGACATAGTTTCTCACACCCCTATGAGTGCTACTATATTTGGATCATCTTTGCTTGGGTTCACTTCCCAAGTTCAACCATCCCCAGACTCTCCTTTACAAGGAAGCGGGAGGCACACTTCTTCTCAAGGAGGAAGTACAACTCCATCTAGCCCCCTTCACAGGTTAGGTACACCCCACATTCACAATATGGCCAGAACAAACCCTCTTTTGGGGTCAGGCACACAAAACATTCCCACCATGGTTGGCACTAATCTTCTACCACAACCCTAGATGTCATACTTGGCTTCCCTCAACATATCAGATTTGACTAAACTCACTAATGATTCCATATCAGGTGACCCCACATGACCTGCAATGCCTACCAAACTACCTTCATACATCCCCAAGTTTGAAGGAAAAGCAGGCGACGACCCAACCAACCATATCATGACCTTCCATTTATGGTGCTCCTCCAATAGCATTATGGACGACTCTGTCCAATTAAAACTATTTCAACACACACTCACTAGCCCATCGGCCAAGTGGTATGTAGAAGAAAATTTTGGGTCTGATGTGACCTTCGAATCATTGGCCAAAGAATTTCTGACCTTCTTTCAACAACCAATTCATCATGACAATGGTCTCGAATTACTCTCATATTTTAAACAAACTTCTTCCATGCACATCACTGACCACATTCACGAATGGCACTAACGATGTGGTCTCTGCAAAGATGAAGCCACCCCACAACAATGCCTTAAATGGATTCTCAAATCACATTCTTCCCTCCTTGCCAAAGATGTGGCTGCCACCTTCCCCTATTCTGAAGAAGAATCCATTAGCAAGGCCCAACAATTCGAACTCATTTATTCACAGTCAAGGTATTTATATACAATACTACCTGACACCCCGAGACCCGTGCCATTTGGCAAGGACAAACCTGGGATGTCTCACTCAGCATATGGATTGATTAGTACCACTACACACCACAATTCACACCCCCAACAACCACCTATGTATGGAACACCTCAATATCCACCAGCATATAGTGGACCCCCTTATTATCCTCCTCCCCCTTATCAACAACCATACCCCTTGACCTTTCCTCCACCCATCAGCGGACTGCCGCCAGCACCCACAATACGCCTCATGACCCAACCTAGTTCTGGTACCCCCTCTACCTCTGCCTACACCCTAAGCACCAGTGAAAGCACCATGCCTTCCTATACACCCTACAGATCATTACCACAGAATAATCCATACTTTCCATTTCTAGGTCCTCCCCAACCCATTATTTATCCACAAGGGAAACCACATAATGGGGTTAACTTTGTTCAACCCTCTTCCATTCATCAATATCAAAATTTTGAACAACTAAATACGGTTGATCTGGCCCATCAGTCAAACAATGCCAAAAAGAAAGGAGAAAACCAAAACAATAATAATCTCGGACCAGGAGGAAACCAGAACCAACCCCAGCAGAACCAACCTGTCGGGGGAAACCAAAACCAGGGGAACCAGAACCCCCAAGGGGGAAATAACAACAAACACCAAGGGAAGAAAAATAATAATATTTAGACAAACTTCCCTTGTTTCCTTTGCGATGAGTATGTCCATTATACTCACCATTGCCCCCAGTTTGCAGACTTCAAATGGATGAAAGAATTTGGAAATGGAGCACATCCCCCAGTACTGCCTGCTCCCCAGCAGGCCCCACAACAACAACCCCCCAATTTGTATTACAAAATCCCATATCGCACCAAGGGGTGATGAACACCCAATAGGATATGCACCCGGCCCCACCATATATAGGACAATACGCCAACCCATGCCCTCCTACAAATCACACTATCCTCCTTACTGGTGAGGAAGAAGTCCTTCTACAAACACACAGTCGTCAATACAACACACCCTCTGACCCTACTCCCACTACCTCAGAGGCCACCCCAGTCACAACTATCCCACATTTGATGATTCTATGCCCCAATAATGAAACACCTCTTCGCATCCCTCACATCCCATTACGAAGTAATGTCAACAACCCTCAAGCTAGGGCGGCCCAGAATTATAGTTTGGTCGATGACTTGGCACAATCCCCCGCTGCCATGTTAGTCTTAGAAGTTCTTCAAACTTGTTCTACTCAACGGAAGTCATTACTTTACACTCTGGGGGTAGTCGACCCTGCTGATACTCGACTCCTCACCTTTGATATCGATAGTGGGGAACTTTGTCTCCCCTCTTTGGTCACTTTCCAAATCCCGGTTAAAATCTGGACCATCACAATCCACCATTGCATTATTGATGAAGGTGCATCCACATGCATCATATCCAAAAATGTCTGGAGGAAACTTGTCTCTCCAGAGCTCATACCATCTGCCATTACTCTGAGGGATTATGACGGATGATCCTCGTCTCCCGAGGGGATCTTCCAAAATGTCCCCGTCAAACTTGGGGGAAAAACCATTATGATTGACATTGAGGTTATCGATGCCCTGCTAGATTACAATATTTTTTTGTTCGTAGCTACATGTATCCTATGAAGGCAGTCGCTTATTCTGTGTTTCGAACCATGATGTTTCTGCATAACGGGAAAATCATTACCATCGATCAAGTATCACATTATGAGCCTAACCCTTCTTCCAACATAGACAACATCATCCCTTTTTTCCACACTAATATGGATGCCTATCCACTCATCGAGATGGGCCTTGGAATTTTTAAGGATCCATCCTTGCTAGGGACATACCACAGAGCACCATCGCTCATCCATCCCTCATCACAAGTATGTGTCGTCTCCACCAACGGAACAACAATTGAAGATACTCTCCCTCCCACCGAGGCCTCTTTTATCCCTGACGTCCCACTAGTTGCAGAAATTCTCCCTCAGGAATCCCCTGGAACTTGTTCAACTCTACCTATTCCTGATCTTTCCCTCCCACAGGGCCATATCCAAGTTTGGGAAACAGTCCCCCAAGCCATTACCCAGATCCATTTATTTTACCTCCCATTGGGTGTACAAGCTTTCCAGGTAGCCGCAACACTCACCCTTCCTAATATTGTGTTGGAAATCCCAATATGGTATCTACATCTTCCTGAGATGGTCCCTCAACCATCCCTCCCTCCTGAAACAGAAGAAATTCTGATGCAGATTCCAATACTTACCCCCACAATCCCACCCACACCCCCACTCACTAGCACCCCTTCTATAGCTGGGGGCAAACTAAAAAAGAAATAGCCCACCGTTCCACTTCCCCCACGTGTGCAACCTCCTTGCATGCTATGAAAGAAAGACAGACACCCCACCAACAAATGCACATCTCCACCAGAGCTACACAATTTAATTCAACTCCCTCGAGCACCCCCATCGCTTGTCTCTTCATCCAGTACTGTCGCTATCTCCCCTAACACAAGTAGCAAAGGATTGCGAACCAAATTACCATGCGCCATCTGTTCAAAATATCGCCATTATACACACCATTGTCTAGCTCTACCTCAATTATGACAGCCGCTAATAGCAGTACGCTAGAGCTTTCAGCAAGAACCCACCCCATCTACATCATCTCCAACACATGTCACTGACATACATTATGTCACGACCTCAGTCAATGAACGTATGAGGTGTCCTTCCTCTCTATGCGAATCACTTGATCATTTCACATATCAATGTCCTATGATCATTGAATGCCAGCATCACCAAATGGCCCTAATTCAAAACCCTACACCCCTCCCTCCAACAGAACTAGTGAGTACCCCTACCCCATCACTTGATGTAGTTCATATCTTCTCACCCAAACCTGAGGCCCTCCCTACTCCCCCATGGTTCATGAATGATTTATATGATGATTTGCCCCCAAATCCCCCCAATTCTCCAATTCATTTCCCTATGGAAATTCTACGCCCAACTACCATTTTCAACCCACAATATCTTGATATTTGGTTTATGTCAAGTGAACCATTGCGATCCCCTTGAATCACCCCCCCTACTTCTTTACCACTAGAATACAACCACATGGTGACAGTCACTAGGGTCACTCATCTCGATCCCCTATATTCTCGACAATTTCATTGTGACGAAGCCATCCTTGCAAAGTTAACTAAACCTGATTGCCCATAGGATCCGCTCCATCACAGAGTGCTCTTTCCTTCATAGGAAGCCTTCACACCTCCTAACCAAATCCCCATATACGCAGTCGAAGCCAAAGAGTTTCTCCCATCAGGGCATATATATTGGTTCAATAACCCCATCCCTGCCCCCGATGGTTTTGAAGAAGGAAATATGGCCAATATTTCCCCCACCATCAAAATCGATATTTCCATCAAATCTAGAGTCATAGAGGAAATCACTATTGGTGCCGCATGCTCTCTTGAAGAAATCACCGCCTACAAAGCTCTCTTCCATGAATACCGAGATATGTTTTCCTAGTCATACACAGAGATTCCTGGCCTTGTTCCCTCTATTGTCTAACATCGTATAGACACCTGTCCTGATATCACACTTGTCCGTCAAAACAATGTCCACCACACCCATCCAAAGCAACGACCATCAAGGCTGATATTGAAAAATTACGCATTGCTAGGTTCATCTACCCCATCACCTATACATCATGGGTCTCCAACCCCATCCCTGTTAACAAAAAATAGGGCACCATCCGTGTTTGTACAGAATTTTGTGATCTGAATCACGCATGTCCCAAAGATAACTTTCCAACGCCCTTTATCGATCAAATTATCGATGATTGCATCGGCCACAAGGCTCTATCCTTCATGGACAGTTTCTCTCGCTACAACCAAATTCAAATTCACCGAGTCGATCAGTACACAACCACATTCACTACCCCCTGGGGCATCTTTGTGTATCGTGTCATGCCTTTTGGCCTCAAGAACACTGGCACCACTTTCCAATGGGCCATGACATACATCTTTCATGATCTGGCTCATATCATCCTCGCATAAATATAGTCAATTTTTCCAAACTTCCAGACTCAATTCCAAGAGCTCCGGGTGTCCATTTTTTGATTTTTCTTTAGCCACGGGATCAGGACCTCGTCACCTACACAATTCCATTCCCCAGGCCATTTTCCATCCTCATCCCCCAGGGGGGGATTTTTCTCATCTAACGCTCAAGTATGCATGCTTACATTCACATATTGTTGAATAAATGTTATATGATCCTTCTCTTCAGATATTGTTCACGTCGGGTATTCGGTTTTCATGTGTGCAGGTACTTGATCATCACACGTCAGCACTATCCCTTCAGGTATATCATCGACACTGGCATGTAGTCATTTCCTATGAATATCAAATTGCATGTCCCAATGACACCCACCGATATTTTCCTCTAGGATCCCTATGTCTGGATCTGTAGTACTATCACCTTCACTGCATTTCAGTACTATCACCCGGTAGCGCCCTCCCCCACATGATTTGTCCCATTCAAATTCCCCCTTGGCACTTGACACTCATGTTGTTTTCACCCTTTAGAGATGGGAGTCCCGATAGTCTTACGCATCATCGAGAACCAACCACATACTTATTCTCCTCATTATGCTAGCCTACCCAATGGACTCCCAGGTTACTTCATCATGGTTCTATTTTAACTACACCCCCGCAATATCATTAACCATCTATTTTCATCCACCGCCAGTTTTCCCATCTGCAGATTGTCCTCCATACATTTTCCTAAATACAGAAACCCACCTATGGGGCCCTCACCCTCCACTTGTTTCCCAAACACCTTGCGCCATCATCGACCAATCCATATTACACTGGGGAACCCATTTATGTATCTTCACAGTCATCCCAACTCATTCTTTATTCTTTCAGTAATTGTACAAAACCTTTTCCCCGCATTTACATAGCATTTTGTTGTCACCTGTAGCGACCTTCCTTTCTCGGCAAATAAAACCTTGTCTCCCTTGGCTGGCGAATTTTTCACTTTCCCTCATCAATGAAATTATCCATAAACCCTGAGTATCTTGCAGTCCATACACCTTTTTGATCTTTATGTTTGTACATTTTGTCGCGCCTCTAGCACAACTCACCCTTGTCTAGTCGTCCCTCTGACGCTAGATTCAGTTTTACAGTTGCTGCCACTTTACACATCTCCCCAACCAAGGGTCGTCTTAAGTCTCACCACATATTGAATTCATCCATGTACCTCATCAGTTCCTAATCTCATCCAGTGGATTTCATGAAGCCCTTTGCTTCTTGGAGTCACGTCATCCTTTCTGTCGACATCAACACAGTTTCCAGAAGGGCGACAGTATCTTGACTCTCATTACCTTTACAATGAGGAGTCTTGGACGACACAGGGAGAACCATCTTTCCTCTATGTTGTCACTGACCCCCATATCATTTGACTTCAATGCCATCTCATGTTATGGTGGGTCTTCCTTTGCAACTATTGCAGTTGTTTTTATATTTGTCGAAGACCTCTGAAAATTGTTGGGCCATCAATGCCCGTGACTTATCGATCCTTCTTACAGGTGTCATCTCCTCTTTTTAGAATTTTTTCACCCTCAGAATTGTCCTTATCCATTACCAAACCACCCCTGAGGGCACTGCATTCATCTACACCAACACACAACTTTAGTTACTGTATTACACATTTTTGAGTTACATGACATGAGCATGGGGCATGCCCTACATAGTTTTATTTTTTCACACCTTGGGAAAGGTTTGGGTCCTACAAGTTCCCCTCTCCTTCCAAATGGATCACTCTTGAAAATCCCCATAACACTCTTTCTTACATAGGTAATCTCAGTAGAAGAAAAATTGATGTATTTCAGCTATACATATGCTCCTAACCTCACACATCAGGGGGCATTTGTTATCACCAGAATTTCATCCGCAAATGGTTACAGGAATCCAACATCTTCAAAACACCCATTAGTTCACTCATGGACCAAAAATGCATTTCCAAAAGGTCCAAATCCATACAACCAGCATGTTCTAAAACTACACAAGGCACACGCGCACGTGCGAAAGTCAGATAATGTCGAAAAAGCGCACATGTGCCCGATGCACGACTATGGATGCAAAAATCCATGCACACCTCAAAACGATGCATTTATGATATTGGTCGGCCTTCCACCCACTTCTGGTTTAGCTTCCAAGTCAATTTGACACCCAAATCTTGGCTGAATCAGACTGGGAGGCTGGTCAAAGACCTAAAGGTGACCTAAAGGGCCCCTTGTTCACACTAAAGCTGGTTGAATAATGCCTCAAAGATATGCTATAAAAAGAGGCCATGGGTGCACTACATTTTCAAGGAATTCATTTGTATTGTTATGCTACCTATATTCTCTTAGAGGATCCTCTTTCCTTGTCAAGAGCATACAAACACCATTTCATTTAGCCATTCATATCACCTTTTGAGTGAAAGTGCTTTGGATTCTCTTCACCATTTCATTCTAGTTTGTTACTTGTAAGAAAAGCTCAATATTTGGGGGTCCAAGAGCCCTCCCTTGGAGGAAGAGGGGACCCAAAGTCTCGCTTTCTCTTTGGTGTTTTCTTTCCACTAATACAATCCTTTCCATTGGTGGCATGAGTGTTGTTTGTTTCTTGTTCTAATGTCCTTATGCACTCTAGTTTATCTTCTTTTAATGTTCTTAATTTAGTTATTTGCTTATCCTTTATGATTTATACTTCTAACTCTTTCCTTCACTACTGTCTTTCCTAGCTAACCCAACTGGGCTTGTAAGCATCTTTATTTTGTTCATTCAGGTGACAAAAGAGGTGCAACAATGAGAATGCACATGATGACTCTTCTTCAGAAAAAAATTATGATTCAAAGGACTCAGATTATTCATATTCAGAGTCAGTACAGTCAGATGTAGAGCCAGGGCATCTAGATGTAACTACAGATCCATAGCAGAGGCCCAAGTGGACACAAACTACTCTTCAGGATGCAGGGGATCTCGTTGGTGATCTAGCCAATACTAGGAGGGATCGATCTAATTTTGAAGAGCCTCTTGTTGCACTCACTACCACTAAACCATTGTCTTCCAGGCATCTTTTCTTGGTTCAGTCTTCTGATACACAGTCTTATGGCGAGGCTGTTGGAAATCCCTTTTGGGAATCCGCCATGCAGGATGAGTACAACTCCCTCCTCGAGAACCAGACTTGGGATATGGTTCCCCTTCCATTTGGGAGGAAACTTGTCATATGTAGATGGGTCTACAGGACCAAGAGAGCAGCGGATGGACATAGTAGAAGATACGAAGACATGCTTGTTGTCAAAATTTGACAGCCTTGGATGGGAGAAAGATGCCATTACCAGTGGATGGGTCTCTTCTCTGACCTTCTGTTTAGATCACTTGATTTCTTCAGGGCCCATGCCCTAGGTAAGTAGGTAG
>JZKD02S2225870.1:376755-389107 GCA_000966675.3 Picea glauca
CCAAGAGAGCAGCGGATGGACATATTAGAAGATACAAAGACATGCTTGTTGCCAAAGGATTTTAGCAGGTTCATGGTATTAACTATGATGAGACCTTCACTCCAGTAGCAAAGATGGATTCCATATGTTTTTCACTTTCCATTATGGTAGCCAAGGGATGGGAAGTCCATCAGATGGATG
Organism: Picea glauca; assembly: GCA_000966675.3. Lineage (NCBI taxonomy): Eukaryota > Viridiplantae > Streptophyta > Pinopsida > Pinales > Pinaceae > Picea > Picea glauca. Next base: position 376,936 of record JZKD02S2225870.1, read on the forward strand.
TGAAGAATGCATTTCTTCACGATGATCTCTCTAGGGAGATCTACATGGAGAAGCCCCAGGGATTTAGGCAGGACTCATATTTGGTCTGTTGATTGAAGAAGTCACTTTATGGCCTCAAGAAGGCTTTGAGGGAATGGTATGCCAAGATGGACTCCTAACTGTTGTCACAAAACTTTGTACATTTTAAATCAGACCCGAATGTATACATGCTCAAGATGGTTGATTCACTTCTACTTTTAGTTCTGTATGTCGATGATTTGTTGATCACTAGGTACTCAACTTCAATGATTGTTGCAGTCAAGAGGATTCTACATGAAAAGTTTTTGATGATGGACATGGGTCCGCTACACTTCCTCCTTGGACTCGAGATTAGTCAGGATGCATTAGGCATCAAATTGTCTCAGGCCAAGTCTGCACGAGATCTCCTTGAGATATTTCACATGACGGACTGCAAGTCTACTATGACTCATTTACTATCAGGATTCAAACTTGAGGATGGTGGGGAGACTCCACTGGTTGACAAAACATTGTACATACAGTTAGTGGGGAGCTTTATGTATCTCACACACTCCAGACCAGACCTCTCACATGCAGTTGGCGCAGTTTCCAGGTTCATGATGGGGCTGCATGAGATACATTGGAAGGCTGCAAAGCGTATCCTTTGATACATACAGGGCACCATCACCTTTGGGATTCATTATGCAGAAAAATCTACATTAGATCTCATCAGATTTACTGATTCTTACTGGGTTGGCGATAACACTGATCGCAGGTCCACATCTGGTTACTCACTTAGTATTGGTTCCAGGCCTATTTGTTGGTCAAGAAAGGAGCAAGCTTCCATTGCTCTATCTTCAGCTGAGGCAGAGTACAAAGGGGTAGTCAACATAACCATTCAGTCTATGTGGCTACAACATTTTCTCACTGAGTTGGGCATTCAGTTTCATTGGCCGATCGTCATCCTGTGTGATAACTAGAGCACTATGAAGTTCTGCAGAGATCCAGTTCAGAGGCAGCGAACGAAGCACATCGAGAGCCACATGCACTACATCTGAGACTTAGTACATGATGGGATCATCGACTTATAGTTCTGTCCTTCAGCAGAATAGACGACGGACATCTTCACCAAGACCTTCACTGAGCAAAGTTTCATTCTCTGTGAAGTCATCTTGGAGTGAAGGACACAGTTTCCTAGCAACTCTAGTTCTTATTTTTACATACATTGTACCTTGAGGGGTGGTTTTTTCCCATGATTTTTTCCCTCTTTCCTCACTTTATTTTTAGTGTATATTTTGTATTTGGGTACGTAACATGGCCTCGTTGCTGGGACCCATTCTTTATTTTCACCATAGTGATGTTCAGGGGGGGTGTTGGAGTTACTTCACACACACCTAGGATTTATTTTTCCTAAGGTTTTTCCTTGTTTATTAGTCATAATTAGTCATTATCCAGTCTCCTATATTTTAGGGGAGAATATTCCACCTGGATAATATTCTCTTTCAGTTGACACTTCAGTTTGACTAGTTGAGTTGAGTTTAGATGTTGCATTGGTTTTATCACCATGCAACATTTGGATCATCACCATGCTTATTTGACCTTGCCTTGGTATCATCACCAGACTGGCGCATTACCATTGATTCCCTGAGTTAACTCCTCACTACTCTCTATTCAGTCAGTTAACTGAAGACTAGTTGACTAGTTAACTCAACTAGGTGGCAGTTCAGTTCCGTAACTACCTAAGAGACTAGACTAGGTGGCAATTCACTACCGTAACTATTGGTGTGTGTCTAGATCACTCTAGACCACCACTATGGTGCATTGGTTCACCTCCAGTTCACACTCATTGAGCTATACATAGTATATCATGTGTAAATTATTCATTATTCATTATTCATAACGATTAATGAGAATTCTTTCATTCATTCTCTCCTTCTTCTTCTTTCTCCAATTCTCTCTACAAATGTGTGTATTATTGTTTAGCTATATCTATTTTGTGCAGGTTCAACACATTTACACATACATCATGCAATGATTTCCTAGTGTTCTTATGTACATGCCTACAACATAACATTAATGCACTGGATCCCATTAGAACTCTGCAATTAAGCGTGCTCAGGCTAGAGTAGTATTGGGATGTGTGACCATCCAGGAAGTCCTACTATTTTACATGTCTATGGAATTTTATAAACTTAGATTAATTTATCCCACATGCATCATGGGAATTGTTCATCTCTCACTCTCTCATACATAATTGAGTTGAAGGAGGCCCTTTAAGAATGTAATGAAGTGTGATGTAGATCTTGTTTTGAATGAAGTGTACCCAACATCTCTCTGTTTTGAGAGATAAGATACCCCATTCTGCCAGTTTGTGTTCTACATTGTTTTTCTCTCTTATTCATTAATAAAAGTTGGGTTTCACTATATTTTTGTGTTCTCATCTATTTTTTTGTTTTCATCTCGTTTCATTCTCATCATAATCTAGATCAGTGGTATTAGAGAATTCTTCTCCTTGTCGTTTCTAAGAGAAGGTACTCGACAAGGCTAGGGTATAGAGAGTTGGGTCTCGAGCTAGTTTCTCTTGAGGAAAACTTCTATTTCCAGGCCAAGAGACCTCCCATGGTGGAAGAAAAGAGAGATGACAAAGCATGAGATCCTTTCAAGACATTTCTCAAGGAATCCCTCATGCGACAAAGGAACGATATGATGGACAAATTCGCTCAGATCCTTCAAACACTACTAATGGAGGAACCGAGGAATATTTGACAAACAACCATTTCTCAAGTGCAACGCCCTTCAATGTACAAGTCAATTTTTATATCCCCTTATTTGAAGGCTATATAGATGCAGATTATATAGAAAAATTATCGAATCTTCTAGAAGGTTATTACTCCATCCAAAAAACAATTGATAGTGAAAAGATCACCTCCGCGCTCCTTAAATCCTTTCCCCATGTATGATCTTGGTGGGAAGGTTACTGGGAAAGGTACAACGTGGATGAATCTACACCATTCAAGAGAGAACCCACTTGGGAAACCTTTGTATATGCCCTAAAGGAGGATTTCCACCTTGTCAGAAACTATGATGACCAATACATGAGATGGACAACCTTGCGTCAGAAAAGAGATCAAAGGGTGCTTTAGTACGCTAACATATTTCATACCTTTCTCTCAAAGTTGGGTATCAAAGACTCTTAGCGACACCTGGTTTTGAAGTATTGTAGTGGTATACATAGGTACATCCAAACATATATGGATTTCTTGTACATCTCCTCACTAGGTGTTTCTTATCGATATGCAGTCAAAATTGAGTATAAATTCAAGTGTCATAGTAAGTCAGGGTTCAAGTTTGAAAATACACCACAAAGGAATCATGGAAAAGGAAACCCTAACTTACAGAACGAAGGACAAAGCAAGGAAGGCCAACCTTAAGAGATTCAATCCAATACGCAGACAAAGAAGGGTAACATGAAGTCTAAGAAAGACACCAAAAAGTGTTGTGAGTTCCACAACATCCCTTGACACAACACAGTTGAATGTCTCTTGAAATAGTCATTGGTGTCTAAGCTCAGAGGAAAAGAATCATAACTTGACATGGAATATAATTCTAAGCACAATAAAGGGAAAAAAATCATCGATGTAGAAGCCACTTCTACCATCGTGGCCAAAACAATACAACCAGAAAAAACAGAGGATCTTGAGGAGGGGGAGCAACTCTTCCACTCCCACATGTGGGTAAATGAGACCCCATTGCATTTCATTGTTGACAACAGGATTCAAAATAACCTGATCTCAGCTGAGGTTTTCAAGAGATTGAAGCTTCCAATGCTACCATACACCATTGGATGGTTGAGTTGGGGAGGAGACATCTATGTCATCTAGAAGTGTTTCCTATCCTATGGCGTCAATCCCTTGAAATATGAGGTAGTGTGTGATGTTTCCCCACATGAAGTCTATGATTTTCTCTTAGGACAACCATATATGTGGAAACGTCATGCTATCTAATAGTCTTGGCCCCATAGTTTCATTTTTAATCTCGGAGGTCAACTCTATAGGGTATGAGAGGTAGCTTTGACTATTGCCACTTCATTAATATTGGAAAAACCATGCCACAAAGTAATATCTCAGACCACAAAGTTTTCCCTCTTCATGATCTAGTCAAATGGTGAATAGGAGGTCACTCTGACCACTAAAATCTCGGCCCAAGATGTTTCTATCTAGCAGAAGCAAGTTGATGAGATTGTAGAGGAGCACAAAGATAATGAGAGTCTTCCACATGTTCAACATAGCTCTATTTTCCACATCCCATTCCATGTGTGCTTGGGGTTCCAACCATTAGACCCCATTGATATATCTCTTCTTGCTGCATCTTCACCGATAGAGTCCTCCCACACTCATACTAAGGAATATTGTGCAACTAGATCTGTTGAATGGACCCAACACCTCCAACAGGTTCATGACATCCTTCCACATGAAAATTACAAGTAGGACATCTACTTCAACAAATAAAGTGACTCACCAAGTTTCAGATTCAACAAAAGTTTCCACATCTCCCTAGGGAACTTGATGCAATGGGGACCATTTCTTTCGAAGGGGGGAGGAATGATCTAGGTGGATCTCAATGGCGAACCACCTTTTCCACTAGATCAACATTTTGAGCCTTTGGTTTTGATAGACCATGATATTCACCCTTTTGATGGGAAATGGAATGTAATACCATCTTCATTTGTTAATTACAGACATCATGTAATGATTTCCAAGTGGTATTATGTACATGCCTATATCATAGCATTAATGCACCGGATCCCATTAGAACTCCGTAGTTAAGTGTGCTTGGGCTAGAGTATTACTACGATGTGTGAATTCCCTGGAAGTCCTATTGTTTTACATGCCTATGGAAATTTATAAAATTAGATTAATTTATCCCACATGCATCATGGGAATTGTTCTCCTCTTACTCTCTCATATGTGATTGAGGTGAAGGAGGCCCTTTAAGAATGCAATGGAGTGTGATGTAAAGCTTGTTCTGAATGAAGCATAGTCAACATCTCTTTCTTTTCAGAGATAAGCTACCCCAATATGCTAGTTTGTGTTCTACAATGTTTTTCTCTCTTATTCATTAATAAAAAATGGGTTTCACTATATTTCTATGTTCTCTTCTATATTTGTTTTTGTCTCATTTCATTCTCAGCATAATCCGGATCATATAATTTAAAATGAGTGTCTTACAATCCTTCTACTATACTTTGGGAGATATACATATATGCATATTACATTTACAAATATGCATATTTACAATGAAAATTTTAGATGGTTTACTTATGGACTCATCCTTCCCATTGTGTTGGGAGGAGTCTCACAACTTCTGACCTCTAACAATGATTCTAAAGTTAATACTGAATTTGAAATTGAATATAATTCCAAATCCAAGTAACCATTATACCAAACTATAGGCCTTCCCAACAACCTATATAACCTCTCTTTGTGAATACCAAGCATTATTGTTTTGTCTGGAGTAGCTTCTCTTGAATATACAAGTACACGATCATTCTGGAATGTGATTGGATATTCTTCATCCTCAAATGTCACAATTGAATGTATATTTACATTTAAGTATGGAACATACAACATATGTTCTATTCCCATAAATCCTCCTAACTTGAGTTGGAATCTTACATATCCATACCCTATTATTTCTTGTCTGGTGTTGGTTCTAGATCCCACATATAAATCTGTGTCAAACTCTGAGAAAGTCAAAAATACTTATCTCATCCCAATCATGTGGCATGATGAGCTATTTTCCACGAACCATTCTTTGATGTCATCATATCTCAATTTGAAAAGACTAGTGATGCAAACCCCCACCACTCTCAGGGGCTTGCGTGACCTCTCGATCTAAGGATCGTTCACACAAGGGAGATGAATTAGCTCTCAGGTCCTCACTGAACCCTCAAAATTATCTACCATAGGCATTTTATTTTCCTTTTCCCTGTGTGACAAATTAGCACTCGCGAGGGCCTTATCACTTCAGTAGAGAAATCCACGTGACCTCGGGCCAAAATTGTAGGCTAATCCTTTTTAAACAACAGGAACTACAACACTTTAGAGCTCCAGGATTCAATATTTCTAGAAAAAACACACTATGACTCTCCTGAACGTTGAATTAGTGAAGGGTCTCAATCAATGGTCCATGCATTCTCACAAATGGATGGGCATGATGAACTTCGGGTTTCAGGCCTTTGGGAGTTCACGAACCAAAAAAATTTACACCCAACATTTTCTGGAGCATTGAACTCCGAACCATGCTCGATCTGTATACATGTGTACTTATATCCGATGACGAAGATGCACTCTGGGCTTCAAGACTTTTTCCTCCCCCACAACACACACCTAAAAACTTCTCGAGTAGCGAAGTCTGATCGCTATGAAAGATATGATGGCTATGAAAAATCTGACGGGTGTGAAAGATCTGACTCCTCCTTGAGTGGATCTCATCCACTCAACCTTAAAATTAAAATGATTTTTCCTCCAAGGCATTTTACTCACTATTCTTCTTGAGCTTGTTACTCTAAGTGACTCGAACCTCAATGCATGCCTTGTTCTTCTCTCCTATACTTTGATGATTTATGAAAACCTCTCGTGCACTCATCGTGCTCTCTCTACACAATTCACACTATCTCTCCTCAGATTTTATACTCTAATGAGTATGGGCGCACTCCTTGCACTTTCTCTGCATAAACTTATGAAATATTTCCTGAGCTATTAATTCTGAAAATGACTTTGCTTTTGCACTCCTTGCGTGGGCACTCCACACTCCTTGCACCAAGACTTCAAAAGAGAAATGAGTGAAACTTACATAACATCAAATTTTCATTCATTCAACCATGAAATTCACATACAATCATATAAACACAGAAAATAGATAACATAACATTACCCAAATACTCAGAGATAAACAAACTTATACATTGGAAGAAATTTTCCTCTCTTATATTAATCCAACAAATATTTACAAGGGTTGCAGCTCTCAACTTCTCCTCTTAACAACAATAACAACAACTCTACACACATTTCTTAAAAGGCAATAACAATAAACTTCAACAACTATTCTCAATCTCTCTCTTTTCTTAGCAGCCTCTTTTGGGCATAAATTACATGTATTTATACATGAGGGGGATTCTCAAGCCTTTCCCTCTAGATTGTATTAGTTCTTTCATATCACAATTAAAGCATCCTACCTCTAAAATTATTACAATAAACGAATACTTACAACCTAGATATAAGTCGATGCTCAAAATATGTACAATCCTATAGGTAATTAAAGAAATCAAAATCTCTTGGAGTTTTTACAATGGCTCTTGCCTCAAAATATTACAGGGCCTTTAATTACAATTAGTTTCAAAATATTAAGGTGACACGATCTTCTTGGAATCCAAACCAGTTTGAATGTGCGCACTGGATGTTGAGTAATCTTCCACTTGGCCTCATTGAATGTTGATGGTGATGCTCCTGCATCATACTCTACTGGGAAAAATGATTCATGGACTCCTATCCATGAGCTCCTCCACTCTTTTTCCATATTTATGGATATCAATATCAGTTATCCAACTAACATGTTCTGCTAGATGATCTTTCCACTTAACTAGATACTCATAATAAACTTTTCTTCTGGTCTTCTTCGCAATCCTCTGATCCAAAATATTCTCTATCTGTGGATTCTCTGCTATGGGAATCTGTCACTTCCACTTAATCTCCTTTTGATCATGTATCCCCTCTGTATCATCCATCCTATAAGGGTATAAGTCTGCTACATTGAATATTGGTGATATTCCAATGTCCTCTCGAAATTCGATTTCATAAGCATTTGTAACGAATTTTATGAGGATATTACAAGGTCCTATATTCTTCATCTTCAACTTATTATATTTCTCTTTCATAAATATTTCCTTCCTTAGGTGTGCTAAGACTTAATATCCAATTTTGAAATTAACCTCTCTTCTTTTTTGTTTTATTCTACTCTTGTATTTTTGGCTATTATTCTGTAGTCGTCCTTTAATTCAATCATGCAACTTTTGCATTTATACAACAAAATCCTCTTCTACTTCACTTTGAAATTCATCTTGTCCCAAATATCTCAATTCTGAAATTCCTCTTGTATGCATCCCATATACTATTTGGAATGGACTCTTACGAGTACTCTTATTCGGTGAGTCGTTATATGCAAACTATGCTTGGGGAAAAATTTGGTCCCACTGACTCTTGTGTTCAATGAATAAACTCCTTAACAGATTCCCTAAGCTTCAATTCACTACCTCATTCTATCCATTTGTATGAGTATAATATGCTGAATTGAAAGACAAACTTGTCCCCAGCTTCTTCCATAAGGTCCTCCAAATGTGTCCCACAAATTTAGTATCTCTGTCTGAGATTATACTCCTGGGAAACCCATGCAATCTCACAACCTCCTTGAAAAACAAATTTTCTATGTGGGTAGCATCATTGGTTTTACAACATTGTATGAAATGCGCCATCTTTGAAAATATGTCAACCACCACAAAGATTGAGTCACTTCCCCTCTGGGTTCTTGGTAATCCCATAAATAAATCGATAGTTATAACATCCCACAACCTGTCTAGAATAGGAAATGATTGATACAATCCAATGTTCTACTTATTTCCTTTATCATATTGGAATATTCTTCATTTTTCCATGAACTTCTTCACATCAGACCTCATGCTTGGTCAATAGTATGAATAAATCAACTACACATATTTTTTATCATAGTCAAAATGTCTAGCCAATCCTCCACTATGTTTCTCCTTTTGCAAATTGTCCCTCATTGAGCATTTAGGGATACACAACCGAATTCCCTTGAATAAAAATCTGTCTTTGATTAGATACTCCTTCATAAACTTCCTTGAAACCCTGGTCTTTTTAATACATCTCCTTGAGGTGTTCAAATCCCAAACTCTCCACCTGGAATTCTTGCAAGATCAAACATCTCCTGCTCAAAGCATATGCAACTTTGTTAGTCATTCCACTAATATGCTTAATAACAAAAGTAAAATTATGCATGAATTCTACCCTTTTGGCATGTCTCTGGTTCAATTTCTCTTGTCTGGTTATAAACTACAAATCTTGATTGTCAGTATACAAAACAAACTCCTTCTGGATAAGATAATGCCTCCACTTTTTCAAAGCTTGAATTATAGCATAAAATTCCTTGTCATATGTTGAAGAATTAATCTTAACATCATTCAACTTCTCACTGAAATAAGAAATAGGCTTATTATCTTGACTTAAAACTGCACCCATGGCCACTCCACTTGCATCACATTTGACCTTAAAATCCTTCTTAAAATCTGGTAGAACTAAAACAGGTTGTTCTTCTATCTTATATTTCAACACTCTAAATCCCTTCTGATCTTCTTCTGTCCAATTAAAATATACATGTTCCTTATTTATGGTATTCAGTATAGGTCCACAAATGTTGTTGAAATTCTCGATGAATTTCTTGTAAAAACGTGCCAAACCATGAAAACTCCTTACTTCAAACACGCTTCTTCGAGAAGGCCATTATCTTATTTCCCTCACCTTCTTTGGATCCATATTCAATTCATTTGAAGAGATTATGAACCCCAAATACACAAGTTATGTTTTCATAAAAGAACATTTCTTCAAATTCACCAACAACTTCTCTTGTTGCAGCCTTCTCAACACCATCTTCAAATTTCTTAAATGATCCTCTTTAGTCTTACTGAATACTAGAATATCATCTCAATAAACAATCACAAACTTACCAATAAAATATTTGGGTACTTAATTCATTAATCTCATAAACGTACTTGGAGCATTTGTTAATCCAAACGACATAACAATCCATTCATACAATCCTTCATTTGTTTTGAATGATGTTTTCTATTCATCTCCCTCTCTCATCCTTATGTGATGTTAAACACTCTTCAAGTCTATTTTGGAAAAATAAGTAGCTCCACTCAAGAAATCTATTAAATCATCCATTATAGGTAAAGGAATCTATACCTAATGGTTATCTTGTTGATGGCTCTAGAATCTGTGCACATTCTCCAACCTCCATCCTTTTTTAGAACCAACACAGTTGGTAATCCACACAGGTTCAAGCTTTCCCTGGTCAAACCTTTTTCCAACAACTCTTGGACTTTCTCCTTGACATTTTCATTCTCTTGAGGGGTTAATATGTATGCTACTTTGTTTGGAAAACTTGCTCCCAGAATAAGGTCAATATGGTGACTGATACTCTTGATGGGCAGTAAGGTGTGAGGTAACTCATCCACCACAATATCAACAAACGCATCCAATAACTCTTGAAATTTCACAGGAAAATCATCCATAGAAGTTCTTGTGAGAATGACTCTCAAATTTCCTACAAAAAAAAAACTGTATTTTTTGGTATTTCTTGACTTATTTCAAGAGATGATTCCCACTCATGATAAGTATACTAGGAATAGCTTCCTCTTTGACTCCTTTATCTTCCATTGGAAACAACATATGCTTACACCCATTTTTCTCAAGGATATAAGTATTCTTTCTCCCATCATGTATGACATTCCGGTCATATTTCCATGGTATTCCCAATAGAACATGACAAACATCCATAGGTATGACATCAAATAAAACTTCATCCCTATAACCACCTATTTTAAACTCAACTTTACATTGTAGAATTACCATGAATTGATGTCCTTTCTGCAACCACGACAACTTGTACAGATTCAGATGTGTAGTCATATCCAACTTCATATTTTACACCATCTCTGTGGATACCAAGTTATCAGTGCTCCCACTGTCTCTTATCACCTTGCATACCCTATATTTGGTCTTACAAGCAGTTTTGAACAATCTGTTTCTCTGAATTGGTTCTCGTACCTCTTTCTCTGGATTTACGAGAGCTTTCCTCATCATAAGTGATCTTCCTTCTTTCACTGCTTCTGCCTTCATCTCTGTCTCCACATTCTTTCTCCATGCTCAGAAATGTTAGCTTCTCCAAATCCTGCATTTTTCTTTTCAGGGCATTCCTACATCAACAATCGTTTTTGTTTTCTCTTCTTACATCTGAGTCTATCAATTTCTTCCAAAGAACTGATTAATTCACCTTCCATATCCACCATAGCTTCTTCATCATCCATCCCACTTCCTAAATTTCCATCATCAAGATCTCCTATAGCCATAATCATAAAATCATTCACTTTATCTTCACAGGACGAATCACTATTTATGTCTTATGAGGAGTCATCATTGTTTGCACACAAACTTTTCTTTTTACTATATTTCTTAAACTTGTATTTATTTTCATCATCAAAGTTCTGGTCCTTTTTTTATGACGACACTTATATGGAAAATGAACTATCTTACCATAGTTAAAACATTTGAAGGGGCGATTGCCTTGATATTTTCCTGATCCTTTCGTTAACCTTCTCACAAATTTTGCCTCAATATCATCTAATTTTGAATTAGTATTCTTGTCGTCTTTAAACGATGCTTCTCTAGTAATGGATTTATCTTTGCTAATTCTCATTTCATATGCAGTTAGAGTTCCTAGGATTTGATTAATAGTCAGAGTTTTAAGATCATTTAGTTCTTCTATTGCAGAGACTTTTGGATTAAATTTATCAAGCATAGATCTTAAAATATTCTGAACTAAAAATGATTCTTCAATTTTCTCACCAAGACCCTTCATGGAATTCACAATCTCTTCAACTCTTAAAAAATACTTGCTGATTGTTTCATCTTCATTCATCTTTAGTTGTTCAAATTTCAATCTAGATATGTTTGAAGTTTGACATCTTTTACTTTCTCGTTTCCTTCATAACTGCTAATAAGTTTATCCCACATTGCTTTGGCAGTTTCAAGATGCATCACCTTTACAAACTCAGCTTCAACAAGTCCATTCAAGATAGCATTCATTACTTTAACATTAAATATGAATTATAACTTATCATCCCTTGAAGCTAACACAACATGATTTACATATCCAATCTCTACTACATCACAAACATCGACACCTAAGGCCATCAAATATGTTCTCATTCTAATCTTCCAAAAGGAAAAATTTGTTCCATCAAAGAGAGGAGGCTTATTGGCTAAAGTCCCTTCATGAATTTTCATGTTTAATCTTATAGATCTACCTTTAAATAAAG
>JZKD02S2225870.1:389289-401739 GCA_000966675.3 Picea glauca
TATACACAGAGACAAATTTTCATGAGGAAACCCATAAAGGGAGAAAACCTCTTCTTATTCAAATGATAGGAAGTATTTTAAGTTCTGTACATCATCTATGTTTGAGCACCAACTCAAAGTGAGGCTACTTCCTCTGTTTTAAAATATCCAACTTGTTGAGATCACCAACTCTCTGGTTTCTCTAGCACCCACTAGAAGGAAGCATCAACTCCCTCAGTGTTCCAACACCAACTGGATGGAAGCACCTACTTCCACTTATACAAGCAACAACTTTTTGAGAGCACCAACTCTCTAGTTTCTCTAGCACCCATTAGAAGGAAGAATCAACTCCATGAGTGTTCCAACACCAACTGGATGGAAGCACCTACTTCCACTCATACAAGCACCAACTTGTTGAGAGCACCAACTCTCTGGTTTCTATAGCACCCACTAGAAGGAAGAATCAACTCCCTAAATGTTCCAGCACCAACTGGACTTATACAAGAACCAACTTTCATACAAAAAAATTTGTGCTTTCCCTGAGAACCACCTTGCCACCCTATTTTTCTAGCCACAACTAGATGGAAGATACAACTTCCAATATTCAAGAACCAACTTGAATATTAGAGGACCACAATCCTCCCTAGCACCACCCAACCTCCCTTAAAATAAATAAGCGATTTAATAACCAACAATACAGGTGTTGCAATTCTTACCACTTCTCCTATGTTCAATAATTCTTCTCTGCTTTTATCTATTCTGCGATTTTTCTCTGCTTCTATCTGTTCTGTGGTTCTTCTTTGCTTCAAACTATTCTGAAATTTTGGTCTTGCTTTTGTCTATTCAGCATATCTGAGTTTTATCTCACAATATGCATCATGTAATTTTTACCCTTCTTACAGTTCAATTCATTATTCACTAAGAACAACCAACCATACACAATCATTGCATATTTCGTTTTATCCCCATCGGTTTCTTCAGTTACACCTCGACTTCCCTAGAGAAAAAATGCCTCGGCAACTGAATCGCCAACCATCCAAGAATCATGATTCAGTTTAGTTAACTGAATTGTAACTCAAAAACTAACCGTGAGGTGGAACGATAGCCCTTCGATCAGATTCCCATTTCACCATCACCGTTGGATTATATTTGCAGGGTCTCACGTTTATCCCATGTGCCCATTGGATATGACCATAGGCTAATCAAAAAGTGATTTCGCATTTCAGATTTTGGATATCTTGTGGTGAGGCTTCTTGAACTTCCATGTCACGATCTCCGAAAATATAGCTTAGCAATTAGTACCTTCCCTTTTCGTGACCACCGATGATGACCACCAGCTACATCAGCAAGCGCTATGCAATTTCACATTTCACGGATTTTGTTGCGAGTCACTCTGACTCTTCCAACTCACGATCATGAAATGTAGCCTTGCAACTTGCAAGCTCCTTCCTTCACATGCCCACAGTCGTGACCAAACAATTATCCATAAAGTTCTTTCGTGACTGACAATTTCAGGAATCATGTGTTGAGGCATCTCGAATCTCCATGTCGTGATCGCCAAAATAGATCTTGACTGCACTAACTCCTCCCTCCAAATATTGACGATGTGGCCATGTGCTATGACCATTCACCAATAAAACGAATGCTTCGTGATATTGAAGAATAGAACTCCTCCTTCCTTTGACTTTCCAGTCAGCAAAAATATGACCTTTCACCATGTGTAATCTGCATCCAATGGTCCACGACCCTTGATCCAAGGGTTCATATCAATCCTCGATCCTACGATCCAGATCATTTCGTGATATCACATATCACAAGTTCCCACACCATGCTCCTTTGACTTCTCCAATGTGCAAGTTAGTGAAATTTCAATCTCTCGCCACGTGTCGTATGGCTCCAATGGTCAATATTGTTATCAAGTTTTTTCATATCGTGAGTTCGAGGGGTTAGAGCACCTCCTTCCTTTGGATTTCCCGATCTGCGAAACTCCAAAACATAGCCTTTTTCGTGCTCTGATCTTTCGCCACCTGTCTTCTTTGATAATGGACGGTCCCCCTACTTTCGGGACTTTGTAAACCCACTTCTCCTTGCACTTAAATATCATGCTCCTTCTATGGGATCCAATGATGGTCGTTCCTCACACTCAGATCCAATGTCTGAGATTTATTCCCCTCTTTTGTGAGTTCCTCCTATTTGTATTCAGATCTGATGGTCAATGAGAACTCTGAATGGGTGATCCAACGATCATTGTTGCTCTTCACTTTTGATCTTACCAAGCCATCATTTTTGCGTTGTTGATCATGTTGATCTCGCCATCAATGAAAAACACACACACATTGTCTTATGTCTATAAGTATGCCAACAATTACAACAAGACATTAACTAAGGGTAAAGTGGTTGAAAAGAAGTTAAATGGAAGAGTATAAATACACATAAAGAGTCTCTCATTCTTACACACAAGTTCATTAAATATATCTATAGTGAACACTTGATCTATTGGTCAATATGAGGTAGAAAGAATAAGGTAAAGTAAAGGGGATGATTGTTCCAGGTTGTAGAAAGTGTTGGATTACTGAGAGGGGGGGTGAATCAATAATAGATCAATCTACTCCTTTTTAACCATATAATCCAAGTGTTATATAAATGTAGCATTATAATCCAATAATTGTAGAGTAAATAAGCAATGAGAAAATGAACAATCATACACATAGACAGTACACCAGTGTTTTACGTGGAATTGCAAAGAGGGAGAAAACCACAAAATTGTTTTTCTTATATGTCTTGAAGAGTTGCATTCATTGGAAGAACCAACTTCCTTTGTTTTCCAACTAAAAATGGAAGGAGGCTCCAACCCCTAGTTTCTCAGGATACAACCTGAGGGAAGCTCCAAATCCCCAATTCTTTAGCTACAACCAGAAGGAGGATACAACCCACTATGTTCTCTGGCTACAACCGGAAGGTGGCTACAACCACTTGTCCTTACCCCATCCAATTTCTGTGATGTAGAAGTAGAATGATGAAACCATTGTCACACTATCTCTGTGAAATATACCACTGTACAATTGTACCAACTTGTACCACTAACCTGCATCCAAACAACTTGTACCAATAACCTAAACCATGCATCAACCTGTACCTCAACTTGTCATCAACCTTGCGGAATTGTGCCTTATTTTAGAGAGCGACCTTGTAGAGCATGCCTCGCACAAAATGTTTGTTGAATGGATATGAAAATATTGAAAAGAATACTATAGACTATACTCTAACCAACACATTTGGTCTTACTGAATTTGGATATGTTATGAAGAAGTTATGATGTTTTTACCCGAAAGACCTGTTTTAGACTAGTTTCAGGACTAGCCACAAACCCTATTTTCCACGGAGTGTAAATCCAAAAATACAATGACCCACAAGCTGAAATTTTTACCAAAGATACTTGTATATTTTTCCTCAATGTCCTATCAATTTCATGGTCTAAATCATTCTAGAAAAAAATTTATTGCGAAAATGGTGAGATGACTTGTAAATAACATACCTTAGAAAGCAACATCACAAGAATTTATCCTCCCTTGAATTTCGACCTTCTTTTCTTCACCTTCCCTCTGAAATTTGGCTTAGATATCCTTTGATTACCTCAATAACCTATATATATTCAATATTCTCAAGTGTTATGTAAAGTGAGAGAGTCATGCCTCTTATTTATACTTTCAAGTAGCTTCCTCAAAGGGTTACCTTTTAACCCACTTTCCTTATTTTAGGGTTAAGCAACTTCTAACCGCTTGTCCAATTAGTAATTTATCCATTAAATTTATTATTTTAATAATTTATTTTGTATCCACTTTGAATTATAGTACACTCATCACTTCACTTTACTTCAAGGATTTACCTTCTAACCATCTTAAACCACTTTCCTTATTTTAGGGCTAACCCACTTCTAACCACTTGTCAACTTAGTAATTTCTCCATTAAATTTATTATTTAAATAATTTATTTTGTATTCATTTTGAATTATAGTACATTATATGCTTCACTTTATTATTTACCTTCTAAAAATCTTTTAAAACACTTTGACTACTTTGACTTTTTGGGGCTTCTAGATGACATATGAGGGTCCTCCAACTTCGTAAGGCCATAACTCTCAAACCGTGAGGAGATATGTGATGTTCCACATACCACTAGAAATGGCATGACATTTAATATCCATATATAATATTCGTACCTACAAATATATTAAAACTCATACCATTATTCATCAAACAAACTTGGGTCCCTTACCCAAACCCGGGTTCTCCAACTTCTCATGGCCATAACTCTATAACCGTGAGGAGTTATGTGACATTACACATACCACCAGAAATGGAATGACATGTACTATCCATATAGAATAGTATTACCTTCAAATATATTAACACTCATACCATTATACATGAAACAACCTTGGGTCCATTACCCAAACCTTTGTGCTACCAGAATTCACTACCAGACTTTCTTCAAGGGTTGACATCAATGACAACTAACCTTAATCAGTAATCTAACCCTTTGGCATTGATGGAAACAATTTTACGCAATACTAAAATCATTTCATGCAATACTGAAGTCATATCACTCATGCTCCCCCTGGAACCTTGCCTATGTCCTCTGCATCTATGTGACCATTTCTTCCCATCGAATCATGCCTCTATCCTCTTCATATGCTAAATCTCTCCTCTTTGTCATCAATGGAAAACGTATCTTTCCATTCGGGGCTACTCCCCCTAACTAAATTGTCTGATCTCCCAACCTAAAATTTCCTCTTTATGGTGCTCCATCATGTACATCTAGGACATATAAGATAATCATTCAAAAGAATTCATTTTGGAGTAGAAACAACTCCAAGTCTCTGGCAAAGATACTCAAAGGCTTCCCATGGAAGAGGTTTTGTAAATATGTCTGCCACTAGTTCTTTTGTGCCCACATACTCAACTCTGATGTTCTTTTCTAGAACCTGTTCCCGTAGAATGTGATACTTGATTGGAATGTGCTTCATCTTGGAGTGCATCACTGGGTTCTTTGAGATACTGATGGCGCTTGTATTATCACAATAGATTGGAATGGACTCATCATACTGAACCTGTATATATGTCAGAGTTTTTTTCATCCATAGAACCTGTGTATAACATTTTTTTGTTGCAATATACTCTGCCTTGGTTGTAGATAAAGATATTGATGATTGTTTCTTGCTTAGCCATGATACAAAACACTCACCCAAGTAAAACATTGCTCCATTGGTGCTTCATTGGTCAGCAATATAACCTTCCCACTATGCATTTGTGTAGGAAATAAGTGATAGATCATTTCCTTTTGGATATCATAATCCAAACTCTTATGTTCCTTTGAGATATCTGAAAATCCTCTTCACTTATAATACATGTGATTCATTTGGTGTTTCTTGAAATCATGCCACTTATCCAACTTCCTGCATTACATCTGGTCTGGATGTTGTCACATATAGTAGGCTACCAATCATTGACCTATATTGCCTCTGAGATCTAGACTTTGAATCATCATCTTTCCTCAACTTGCAACTGGTTTGCATTGGAGTGATAACTGGTTTTCAATCTTCCATTCCAAACCTCTTTAGCATTTCTCTGATATACTTTCTTTGAAAAATAAAAATTCCTTGGTTTATTTGACATATCTGAAGTCCCAGAAAGAAGGATAGTTCTCCAAGTAATGACATTTCAAATTCATTTTTCATATCCTTTGCAAATTTATGGCTTAACCTGTCATCATCACTACCAAAAATAATATCATCAACATAAACTTCAATTAATAAAATACTATATTGACTTACCTTAGTGTAGAGGTTTTTGTCTGCACTTCCTTTTCTGAACCCTGCATGTTGTAGACATTTATCCAGTCTAGAGTACCATGCTCTAGGAGCCTGTTTTATACCATACAAGGCCTTCTTTAATTTACACACATAATCTTCTTTCTATGACAACTTAAATCCTTCTGATTGTTCAATGTAGACTTCTTCTTCACGTTCCCCATTCAAAAAAGATGATTTTACGTCCATTTGACACACTTTAATATTTTTGGAGAATGCATAAGCTAAAATAAATTATATTTCTTCCATTCTGGCAACTGGGAAAAATGTCTCTTCAAATTCGATTCATTCAACCTGTGACTATCCTTTACATACCAATCTAGCTTTATTCCTTGTAACCTATCCATCTTCATTCAATCTATTCCTATAAACCCACTTTGTGTCGATCACATTATTATCCGTTGGTCTTTGAACCAATTCCCAAGTGTCATTTTTCTCTATTTGATCCAATTCTTCATCCATGGTCTTATTCCAAAATGAATCCTTGTTGGCCTCTTCAAAACAGGTTGGTTCAATTGTAGATGTGAGTGCTAGGTGTGTTTGTTCTGGTGAACACATTCTTCTTCTAGTCTCAACTCTTACATCTTTGTTTCCAATAATATGATCTGAAGGATGATTCTTCTATACTCATCTTCTAGGTGTGTTCGGAGTCACTTGCTTAACTTTCTCTTTTGCTTATGTCGGATCCTCTTCATCTTTCCCTTTTTTTTCATCTTCTATTTCTTCTTCGTAAAGTTGCTCCATTGATTCATTTTCATCTTCCCTTAATTCTTGTCTACCTGTTTCATCAATTGTTACATTGATGCTTGCCAAAACTTTGTTTAATCTCATGTTGTAACACTTGTATGCTTTTCTTATACTTGAGTAACCAACAAGTACTCCTTTTTCCACACGAGAATCAAAATTTCTCATTCTTCCATCTTCTCTTTTGATGTAGCATTTTCTTCCAAAAACTCTGAAGTGCTTCACATTTGTTGGTCTTCCTTTTCATGGCACGTAGGGAGTTTTGTCATTTTTGTTTATGAGAATTACTTTGTTTTGAATGTGAAATGTTGTTTTCACTTCCTATTTCCAAAACATATATGTGAATTTGGAATCCATTAGCATTGTTCAAGCCATTTCCTGTAATGTCATGTTCTTTCTTTCAACATATCCATTCTGTTGAGGTGTCATAGCAATGAATAATTTCCTTTTTATTCTATGACTGTTGCATTATTCCATAAATTACTTTGAAGTAAACTCTCCTCCATTATCATATCTCAAGAATTTGATTTTTGAATCCATTTCATTTTCAACCATTTCCTTATAGATCTTGAAGTTTTCAAAAGATTCTGACTTATTCTTGAGAAAGAAAAATTGTAGTCATTCTTGTATAATAATTAACTAATAACATAAATTATTTCTCACCTTTTAAGCCCTTTGTTGTAGTTGGTCCAACTAGATCAGTATGCACAATTTCTAATGGTCTTGTCGTTGAATATTCCTTTGATTTGAACCTGGTCTTTGTTTGGTTTCCTTGTTGACAATGCTTGCATAAAGTGTTGGTTGGTTTTGTGATCTAGGGAATTCCTCTTACTGCTTCTCTTTTTCTTAATTTGACAAGGTTATCAAAATGTATGTGACCCTTTATTCTGTGCCATAGCCAACTTTCATCTTCCTTTCCTAGACAACAGATTTCATTTCCAATTTCACTTAACACATATATGTTTCTTGAATTTCTCGCAGTTGTAGCAATCAATTTTCCTGAACCTTATTTTCTTATCTCGCACTTTTGTGAATCGAAAGTAACTTTATGACCTTGGTCACACATTTGAATCACACTTAGAATATTATGTTTCATATCTTCTACTAGTAGAACATTTTCTTCCTTTGTATTCTTGTTCCCAATTATGACTATGCCTTTTCCAATAATTTTAGTTGAATCATCATTTTCGAAGGAGATTGATCCCTCTCTTTCCTTTATTAATGTAAGAAACCTGTCTATATCACATGTAATGTGTTTTTAACAACCATTGTCAACATACCAACAACGTTTCTTCTGCTTATCTTGTAGAGAGAGAGTGCATTATTCATTGGTGTATTGATTCTTATTTCTTATCCATGTCCTTTTTTGAGGTTCTTGTTTTTTATTGTTGTTGTTCTGTTGTGGTTCTCTAGGAGGGATTGTCATTCTACAATATTTGTCCATGTGTCCAAAGTTATTACACTTGTATCATTCCACTTCAATGCTCAATGATTCAAACATGTTGTAACTTCTTCTCTGTGTTTCACTAGGCCTTCTTGGATAACCCTTTTGTGTATGATTTTCAAAGTTGTTTATGTTCTTGTTGTTAGCTACGTAATTCACAACTTTATGTCCAAAATTATTACATCCATAACATAAGCCAAAAAATATAGTTTGATACTTGGGAGTTGAACATCCTCTGAAAGGAGGTTCTCTTATGAATCCTTTTTCTTCCTGAGACCTATCGTTTTTTTTTTGTCATTGATTCTAAAATCAAAATCTTCTCAGTGGAGGAGTGTCCCTGTAATTTTCTCTGTGGACCTTCCTATCCCCTTTGATTATTTCTGCATAGATTTTTGGATATGTTTCTTGTTTTGTTGTTTTGGAGCTTGATCCCTTTTCTATATGATTGTATCCAAGTCTAGACTTGTCATGATTAGGCCTTTGACTACTAATAATGTCATTCAAAACTTTTCAACTGTTCTGCATATTTTTCTTTTGAAGATCCTTTCTTAATGTGACAATCTCTACTTCCAAATTTTCAATGATCCTGTCTCTTTATTCTAGATATTATTTGAGTGCTTCTTCAATTATTTTATCTTCTTCAATTTGAACCTTCAAATTTGTGATCATTTGTTCTAATTCCTAAGTTTCTTCTTTATTGTCTAGTTATATTCGTAGCTTCTTGTTTTCCCTCTTTTCTCTTCTGATAACTTCTATGGAACTAATCAATTTTTCTCGATAGTCAACTTCTCCCTCTTTAATTTCTTTTTCGTCTTCTTCATATTCTACTTCAGAGTCTTCTTTATAAGTGTCTTTTACTTCCATGAATAGAACCCTTTATGTCTCACTGAAACTGACTTCATTTTCATATGATGATGAAATGTCTTCTTTGGTTCATAAGCTTTTCTTGAAAACTTTATTTGTGGTTCTTTTTCCTTTATATGTTTGTCTTCTTTTTGAGTCACCTTCATCATTTTTGTTTTTCTTATGAAGACATTTGTTAGAAAAATGACCAATAAAATCACAATTAAAAAAAATTAAAGGAATCTTATCTATATACCTACCGTCAGTTCCATTGTTCATTCTTCTGACAAAGTTGACCAATTCTTCATCATCTTCTGAGACGTCACTTTTGCTTCTATGTTCTTTTTCTTATTGTTTTCCATTTTTCTTTAATCTTTTGGATGCTTTGAAGGTTTCTTCTTTTACATTTGAATTTTCCTTTTCAATTCTCATTTCATATGCTATGAAGATTCCATGCAGTTCTTCCATGCTTATTTAGTTTAGATCTTCTCTTTCTTCTAGTGCTAATATATTAGGGTCAAATCTCATAGGAAGATATCATAGTACCTTTTGAACAATTAAAAATTCTTGGATTTCTTATCCCAATCCTATGATTACATTTACTATTTCATCGACTCTTAATAAGTAAGCTACAATATTCTAATCTTCCTTCATCTTTAGTTGTTTGAACTAACCTCTATAAGTTTGAAGCTTTGTTGCTTTGACTTTTGAATCTTCTTCATAAATATTTCAAAGTTTGTCCCAAATATCTTTAGTAGATTTACAATGTGCAACTTTGGTGAATATCGTTTCACCAAGACCATTCATAAAGTGCATTTGTGGCTTTGGAATTATTCTGACTAATTTTCACTGGTTTGTTATTTGTTGGTGGAACTGTTGGTACTATGTATCCATCTACAATTGATTGCCAAATTTCAAATCCTTGTGCCTGTGTATATATGTCTTCATCCTTATTCTCCAAAATGCATACTTATGTCCATCAAACTGCGGTATTCCATTTTTATACAAGTTGTTGCTCTCCATGATCTACCTTTCAATGGTTAACTAATTTCTGAAGGAACCTTCTCTAATACCAATTGATGGATTAGTGCGAGGGGGGGTGAATATATAATAGAGCAATCTAATCCTTTTTAACCATATAATCCAAGTGTTATATCAATGTAGCATTACCATCCAATAATTGCAGAGTAAATAAGAAATGGACAAATGAACAATCATACACATACACAGTACACTAGTGTTTTACGTGGAAACCCAAAACATGAGAAAACCATGGAATATTTTTTCTTATATGTCTTGAAGAATTACATTCATTGGAAGCACCAACTTCCTTTGTTTTCCAGCTGCAACTGGAAGGAGACTCCAAACCCCTAGTTTCTCAGGCTACAGCCTGAGGGAAGCTCCAACTCCCCAATTCTTTAGATACAACTAGAAGGAGGCTACAACCCCCTATGTTGTTTGGCTACAACCAGAAGGTGGTTACAACCAACTATCATTTCCCCGTCCAACCACCCAGATGTAGAACTGGAATGATGAAACCATTGTCACACTATCACTATGATATATACCACTATAAAACTGTACCAAACTGTACCACTAACCTGCAGCCAAACAACTTGTACCAATAACCTGAACCATGCATCAACCATGCATCAACCTGTACCTCAACTTGTAATCAACCTTGTTGAATTATGGCTTATTTTAGAGAGAGAACTTGTAGAGCGTGCCTTGCACGAAATATTTGTTGAATGGATATGAAAATGTTACAAAGAATACTATAGACTGTACTCTAACCAACACATTTGGTCTTACTGAATTTGGATATGTTATGAAGAAGTTATGACGTTTTTACCTGAAACACATGTTTTAGACTACTTTCAAGACTAGTCACAAACCCTATTTTCCACGGAGTGTAACTCCAAAAATACAATGAACCACAAGCTGAAATTTTTACCAAAGATACTTGGATATTTTTTCTCAATGGCCTATCAATTTCATGGTCTAAATCATTCTAGAAAAAAAATTATTGTGAAAATGGTGAGATGACTTGTAAATAACATACCTTAGAAAGCATCATGAAAAGAATTTATCCTCCCTTGAATTTTGACCTTCTTTTCTTCACCTTCCCTCTGAAATTCGGCTTAGATATCCTTTGATTACCTTAGTAACCTATATATATTCAATATGCTCAAGTGTTATGTAAAATGAGAGAGTCTTTCCTCTTATTTATACTTTCATGTAGCTTCCTCAAAGGGTTACCTTTTAACCCAATTTCCTTATTTTAGGGTTAACCAACTTCTAACCACTTGTCCAATTAGTAATTTATCCATTAAATTTATTATTTAAATAATTTATTTTGTATCCACTTTGACTTATAGTACACTCATCACTTAAATTTACCTCAAGGGGTTACCTTCTAACCATCTTAAACCACTTTCCTTATTTTAGGGCTAACCCACTTCTAACCACTTGTCAACTTAGTAATTTATCCATTAAATTTATTATTCAAATAATTTTTTTTGTATTCATTTTGAATTATAGTACCCTCATCACTTCAATTTATTATTTACCTTCTAAAAATCTCTTAAACCACTTTGACTACTTTGACCTTTTGGGGCTTCTAGATGACATATGAGGGTCCTCCAACTTCATAAGGCCATAACTCTCAAAACATGAGGAGTTATGTGATGTTCCACATACCACCAAAATTGGCATGTCATGTACTATCCATATAGAATAGTCTTACCTGAAAATATATCAAAAATCATACCATTATCCATCAAACAAACTTGAGTCCATTACCCAAACCTGGGTTCTCCAACTTCTCATGGCCATAACTCTCTAACCGTGAGGAGTTATGTGACGTTCCACATACCACCGTAAATGGAATGACATGTAATATCCATATAGAATAGTATTACCTTCAAATATGTTAAAAATAATACCATTATACATGAAACAAATTTGGGTCCATTACCCAAACCTTTGTGCTACCAGAATTTCTTCAAGGGTTGACATCAATGACAACCAACCTTAATCAACAACAAGGTATGATTATGCAGTAGGGTTGTCATAGGTTATGAAGTACGTCATTGTGTATGTTTTGAGGGTTATATCTTGGTAATGTTATGGCTCATATTGGTGGTATGGATTGGTGATATTTTGGAGATTATGGTTTATAATTGATGCACATATTGAGAGCTTTTCTACTTGTTTGGTACATGATTTATGGCATATGTTGTGGTACATGTGTGAATAATGTCATATGGTACATGTTTGAGGCAGTTTGGTTGAGTTGTATTGTTGAATATGTTAGTGCAATTTGAGGTTGCATAACATTGAGGGTTTGATACATGGTTGATGTGATAGTTCATTAGAATTGTTTCATGGATGGTATGGCACATGCTTAAGGAATATCTTGGAGGCCCCTTTTGGTTTATGGTTGCATATGGTTGAGGTTCCTGCTTTGGTTTTGTGCTTGAGACATATCCTTGGTACATTGTATATGGTTGGTATGGTTCATTGTTAGAGGCACATCTTTGTGATATTGGAATATACTTGAGGCATATAC
>JZKD02S2225871.1:18472-38327 GCA_000966675.3 Picea glauca
AGGTAAAGGGAAGGGGAGACAAAGAGTGAGTGAGGGAGAGAGAGGTTAGAGAGAGAAAAATATAGATGGAGGTAGGGAGAGGTTGGCATAGAGAGAGAGGGGGGGGATAGAGAGAGGGGGAATAGATAAATATTTCTTGTTAATAAGAACACGCACCTACTCTTGTTTCTAAAAAAATTGAAATAAGGGTGTGCATTATTTTTATTTCAATTTTTTTTAAAGAACATGCACATTTTCTTGTACACACGCACACATTCTTGGGAACGTGGCTATGTGGCTTGTTGAGTGGAGGTTAGAGGTTTTTCAAACCTATCACATCAAGAACTTGCACACGTTCCTAGAAGTATTTCATAACAAAAACACATAACTTAATTCTTGATATTTCATACCAAAATCACATAAATTAATTCTTGAAGCTTTCAGTCATAGCATTAAATAGATCTGTTTAATCTTCAATATGCTCAATAGATCTGTTTAATCTTCAATATGCTCAAATCAGTGAAATCCATGTGCACTGCAGTCTATGCTCTACTGTGTTAACAACCTAAACACCTTGCCACCTCCTCATCCCTTACGGTTACATTACAATGGAGATGCAATATAGAAATCTCACCTAGATTCTCCAAAGTACACAACTTGTTGAAATCTTGTGGCTGAAGGAAGATACAACAGGTGAAAACTATGTTTAGATCCTGAAACAAATGAAAGTTGTAAGTTTTTTGAAACAAAGGAAAGTTGTGGTGTCAACCTTCCCCGCTCCTCAGAGAACAATCACGATCACCAGGACCTTCTCTAACCTTGGCCCGATGAACGTGAATGCTCTTCAAATTCCCGATCGGGAATTCTTCACCCACAGTAGTCTCCTCCCACGATCTCCCCTTCACTTCTCGGGAAATCGGGTTTCGCGATTTCGCGAAACTCGCTGACACGTTTTTCATGTAAATCAAAACCCCAAGTACCGATGGGTCAAAGGGTCAACGCTTCCTCTTCCTTCGGGGGTTTCCCTATCGGGAAATCAGCACATACGAGGTTGCAATTCACTCGCCCCACAAATCTCCGAACCCCGAACTCCGATTCCTCGGGATCTCATGCCACCTGTCCCGTCGCAACCAACGGCTTCGATTAATTCGGGAAATCGCTACTCACGATTTCAAAGGGTATGAGCCTCTCCCCTCGCCAAACACCGAGGGCCAAACCCCGGTGGACTTTGGTCCTCCCCTCCTGCGCCTAAGGACTAAACCTCGCGCAACTTCTCCAAGATCCAATGGTCAGCGGGATTTCGCGAATCCCTCCCGTGAATCCTGGCCGTTGATTCTCCGCCTCACAGTTTCCCCAGTTCGAATCTCTCCTGGGTCTGTTCCCACTGTATTCATGACAGAACTATCTCTCATGAGCTTAATTTCTCTGACTCCTTCAGATATTTTGCACACACTTCCTGTGCTCGACCTCCAATAGCTCTCAAGGTGTTGAGTTCTTTCAGACTCTGTGAACTTCCCGCGACACCAGTCAGCGCTTCCTTCTACCCAGATTTGCCACTGAGACCTAAACTTTAGCCTTCCCTTCTCCTGCACGCTCTGCCAGTCCCAAATCAACTTCTGGGAAGATGAGAATAAGAGTTTAACTGTCTAGCCTCATCAACGCACTCTATGCGGATGAATTCGACTGCACTCTATGCAGGAATCTCCTGGCTCAGACAGAGAAACAATTGAAACTCATTATCTTCTCCCTCAGACTTCAGTAAACCTCTGAAATCACATGCACAGCATATTCAAAAGCAAATGCATACAAGGAAACAAACATTCATTCAAGAACACATAAGCAACATACACAGAGAAACAACAACCTCCATGAAATTGAATCAAAAGCTCTCTTCTATTAATTCAATCTATACAGGGGTGTTCTCCACAAATTCTTTGTCTGCTCTTTTTTTTCTGAACGCTTGGTCTCAATGATAATAATACAAGGATACAAAGGAGGCTGCCTATATTCCGTTTGCCCTCACAAATTCTACAACTATCAAATCTACAATTAATTTCCTATCTAACAACATTAAAACTATTAAATGCCTCAGCTACCTAAGGACGTGAGCGTAAAGGCTCAAGGTCCATTTACAATATACAAAGTGTGCTTCATCACATCAATACATTAATGTCTTGCGCAACAGTTTCAAGGTGTTTCAAAATTTTGGTGCTGGTGCTATCCAGCTGTCTTTTCTGCTGCACGCGCTGGCTCGCTTGATGTGTTGTGGATGCTCCTGCATCATACTCCTTGGCTTGAAAATTTTCATGGCTCCTGTCCATGAGCTCCCACATGGTCTGTCCATGCTTCTGGATAACTGCATTTGTTTCCCAGCTGGCATCCTCCACTGGGTGATTCTTCCATTTCACCAGGTATTCAAAATACTGCTTTCGCCTGGTCTTCTTTCCCGCTCGTTTGCCCAGTATACACTCCATCTGTGGCTTCTCTGCTACTGGTAATTGTTTCTGCCACTGGATCACTGGTTCCTCAATTCCAGTTTCTTCTTCTCCAGCCCTATATGGATATAAATCTGAAACATTAAAAATCAGAGATATCTCGATGCCATCCGGTAGCTCAAGCTCGTAGGCGTTTTCCCCGAACTTCTTCAGGACTCTGCATGGCCCGATTTTCTTCATCTTGAGTTTGTTATATGTTCCCCTTGGGAACCTTTCCTTTCTTAAGTGTGCCATAACCAAATTGCCAACTTCAAACTGAATTTGTCTCTTCCGCTGATCGGCTCTGTGCTTATACTCCTAATTTTCATCCATCAGTCGTTGCTTCACCTAGTGTGAAGTTCTTTCATGGCTTCAGCGAACTCTTCAGCGCTCGTGCTGCTAGTCGAAGCCTGTTCTGAATTTTGCAATTCATAAACTCCTCTCGGTTGTGTTCCATACAAAATATGGAATGGGATTCTGCCTGTACTCCGATTCACCGAGTCGTTGTACGCGAATTCTGCTTGTGGCAATATCTAGTCCCAACTGTTGTGGTGCTCTGTCACCAAGCTCCTTAATAAATCCCCCAGACTCCTATTGACCACCTCAGTCTGCCCATCTGTCTGTGGATGGTAAGCTGAACTAAAATCCAAATTAGTTCCTAGCTTCTTCCATAGCATCCTCCAAAAATGACCTATGAATTTGGTATCCCGATCCGAGACTATACTTCTCGGCAATCCATGTAGTCGCACAATCTCTCTGAAAAATAAGCTTGCGATGTGGGTCGCATCGCTGGTCTTATGACACAGAATAAAATGTTCCATCTTGGAAATTATATCCACCACCACAAAGATGGAATCAACTCCTCTTTGCGTTCTCGACAAACCCAAAACAAAATCCATACTGATCGCCTCCCATGGCCTCTCAGGTATGGGCAATGGCTGATAAAACCCTACATTCTGCTTTCGACCCTTCGCGTGTTGACATATCCTGCATCTGTCAACAAACCGTTTGACATCAGCGCACATCCCCGGCCAAAAATACGATTCGCTCAACTTCGCAAATGTTTTGTCATGTCCAAAATGACCTGCCAAGCCTCCACTATGCTTTTCCTTCACCAAATTCTCCCTCATGGAGCAATTCAGAATGCACAATTGATTGTCCCTGAATAGCAATCCACCCTGGATCATATAATCTATCCACGGACTCCGATCCCTGAGAATTTGATTCTCAACTGCCTCATATGCTTCTCCGAAGTCTGCATCACCTGCATACATATATCTTAGGTTCTCAAAACCCAAAATTTTGACTGTGAACTCTTGCAACAGTAAACATTTCCTTCTCAAAGCATCAACCACTTTGTTAGCAGTCACCGAAATGTGTTTGATCACAAATGTGAAATTCTTCATATACTCTACCCATTTTGCATGTTTCTGGTTCATCTTCTCCTATTGACTCACAAACTGCAATGCATGATTGTCACTGTACAATACAAATTCCTTGGGTATCAAGTAATGCCTCCACTTCTTCAATGCCTGTATGATGGCATAAAACTCCTTATCATACGTGGAGTATTTCAGTTTTGCATCATCCAGCTTCTCGCTGAAATATGCCACTGGCCTGTCATCCTGACTTAAGACCCCTCCTACGGCATATCCGCTCGCATCACATTTCACTTGAAATGTCTTCTGAAAATCAGGCAACACCAAAATTGGTTTCTCTGTGATTTTTCTCTTCAACAGATTGAAGCTCCTCTCAGCCTCTGCTATCCAATGAAAAACTTTATGTCATTTTTTCACGGTGTCCATCATTGTTGTGCTAATTCCACTGAAATTCCTGATGAATTTTTGGTAGAAACTAGCCAATCCATGGAAACTCCTCACCTCGAAAACATTTCTCGGTGATGGCCAATTCTTTATCACTTGTACCTTCTCAGGATCCATTTTCAACTCATTGGCTGATATAACAAAACCCAAATAAATGAGTTTTGTCTTCATGAAGGAACACTTCTTCATGTTGACCAACAACTTCTCTTGCTGTAGCCTCCTCATTACAATGGCCAAATGTCTCAAGTGTTCAGCCTTGGTCTTGCTGAAAATCAGTATATCATCCAGATACACGACCACAAATTTGCCAATGAATTCCCTCAGGACCTCATTCATCAGTTTCATGAATGTGCTTGGCGCATTTGTCAAGCCAAACGACATGACCAGTCATTCGTACAAACCCTCATTTGTCTTGAATGTTGTATTCCATTCATCGCCCTCTCTCATGCGAATCTGATGATATCCGCTCTTCAGATCAATTTTCAAAAAATAATTTGCCCCACTCAGGCAATCCATCAGATCATCCATTCTCGGCAGTGGAAATCTGTACCTGATGGTGATTTTGTTTATCGCCCTGGAGTCTGTACACATTCTCTAGCCTCCATCCTTCTTCGGACTTAGTACTGTCGGAACAACACATGGACTAAGGCTCTCCCTCACCAACCCTTTATCCAGCAGATCCTGTACCTGCCTTTTGACTTCCTCATTTTCTTAGGGTGTCAACCTGTATGCTGCCTTATTTGGTAAACTTTCTCCAGGTATGAGGTCTATATGGTGACTCACACTCCTCATCGGTGGCAACGAACGAGGTAGTTCGTCCACGATGATATCAGCGAACTCTCCCAGTAGTTCCTGGATCGCGTCTGGTAAGTCATCCACTCTTGTGCTTGTCAGGACAATTCTCGGCTTCCTGACAACAAAGAATTGTGGATCTTCGATCTTCTCCATCTCTGTGAGAAGTTCCTTCCCACTCATGAGAAGTATTGTGTTGTTTATTTCCGGCTTCACTTATTTATCTTTTATCGGAAGCAGTTTATGGATTCTCCCATCCTTTTCCAAAGTGTATGTGTTCATCCTTCCGTCATGAACCACATTTATGTCATACTGCCATGGTCTACCCAGCAATATATGACATACATCCATGGGAATGACATCACACTGAATCTCATCATTGTAATTCCCAATCTTGAATTTAACTAAGCATTGTTTAGTGACACTTACCCGGTGCCCTTTCTGTAACCACGAGACTTTATATGGACTCGGGTGCTTAGTTGTTTCCAGCTCCAGCTTTTCCACCATCTCGGATGAAACGAGAGTGTCGCCGCTCCCACTGTCAACTATGACTTTGCATTTCTAGCCCTTGGCTGTGCAAGCTGTCCTGAACAGTCTGCTCCTTTGCACTGTGCTCTCCACCTCTTTCTCAGGTGTCAAAAGGATTTTATGCATCCCAAGCGATCTTCCGTTGTCTGTATCTTCATTCTCAGCATCACGCCTCTGCGCCTCAGTGATGTGAGTTTCACCTCTGTCCATTTTCCTGTCTGGACAATCAACGGCTTTATGTCCATCCTTCCCACATGTAAAACATGTGATGATTTCTCCTCTGCCTCTTCCCCTACCTCGGGTGCGAGGAAATGTGTTGGCATCAGCATAACTGCCACCCTGCTCTGTATGGTGTCTCCTCGGTTCAGCATATTTCTGCCTCTGTTGTGAGGTTACGCCCCTCTCAACCTTACCCTGAGGTTTCTTCCATTCCTCCTTGGGATTCTGTGTGCTTTCTTGGGAAACGGCCTTGCCTCAGGGCTGACTTCTGCCTCTCCCTCGCTGTCCCTGTCTACGGCTCAGCTTCTCTTCGGCTTTCAGAGCCATCTGGTACGCATCCTCGACTGTTCGGATGGTAACCATGCTCAATTCATCCTGAATGTCATACCTCAGACCATTCAGATACCTTGCCACCTTTTCATCATCGCTCTCTCGATGACCCGCTCTGATGTTGAGTCTGTAAAACTCCTCAGTGTACTCCTTCACCGTCATCAGCTTTTGTCTCAGGTTCTGCATTCGCCTGAACAGTGTGATCTGGTAATCCCTTGGGATGAATTTCGCTTTCATTTTCGCGATCATCCTATCCCATCTCTTAATTTTCTGTTTACCTTTGGAACGTTTGTCCGCCTGCAGCTCGTCCCACCATAAGGCTGCATGTCCCTTCAACTTGGTAACAACATGCCTTACTTTCTTTTCCTCTTCGATATCTTCATAATCGAAGTAGGTTTCGAGTGCTCGGATCCAATCCAGCAACTCTTCTGCATCTAGATTCCCCTCATAGACGGGAATGTCCATTTTCGTGTTTGAACTCATCCGGGAGATGGCTTTGATTAATCGCTCGGTCGACGCATCCTCTGCTATGACCTCTCCTTCGTCATGTCCAGCTTCCTCTTCCACCTCAGAATCACTGAACTCTCCAGCACCAGCTCCGCGTCTCTGCACTGTCTCCATCTCCTCAAGCCTCGCTCGGAGATCTCTCATTTGGCGCTCCATTTCTGGATTTCCTGCCGGCCTTCCTCTTCTTCGCGCATCCCTGTATTCTCGATCAGGTGACTGCCTCTCTCTTCTCGGCGGCATGGTGTATTCTTCTCCTCCTCTGCTACAGAAAGCAAAGATATACCCGCTCTGATACCACTTGGTGTTCTCCACAAATTCTCTGTCTGCTCTTTTTTTTCTGAACACTTGGTCTCAATGATAATAATACAAGGATACAAAGGAGGGTGCCTATATTCCGTTTGCCCTCACGAATTCTACAACCATCAAATCTATAATTAATTTCCTATCTAACAACATTAAAACTATTAAATGCCTCAACTACCTAAGGACGTGAGCGTAAAGGCTCAAGGTCCATTTACAATATACAAAGTGCGCTTCATCACATCAATACATTAATGTCTTGTGCAACAGTTTCAAGGTGTTTCAAAATTTTGGTGTTGGCGCTATCCAGCTGTCTTTTCTGCTCCACGCGCTGGCTCGCTTGATGTGTTGTGGATGCTCCTGCATCAAGTTGTAAGTTTCTTTAACTCTTGAATGGAAAATTCTAAAGTATTATATACATTGTGACTTTATATACATTGTCAAATGCATGCATACTACACATGCATCAAGTCTATTTACATGTTGGAGCCATGTAGTTTAAATGTAAATTTATGGGTAAGTTTGAAATCTAGATTGAATTTTCTTTTTTCAAAAGATCTTCATTTTCTTTGTGAAAAAACAAATGCATTTTATTTTTTGAAAAAAACTGCAACCACTTGGTAGAAATTTAAATAGAGTAACAAAAAACAAGTAAAACCATAACCATTGGCATCAGGAAAAAAACATCAAAAGCCCCTACATCTTCACTATGGAGAAGCAAAAATTCTTAAGGTTAAATTTATATAAAAATAAAAATTGTGCATCAATAAAAGAAAATTGAAGAATTAGAGGGAAAAAAATCATCGGCATGTGAAGAATTAAAGGGAAAAAAATCATAATTTTAAATGAAAAATGGAAAGAAATCGCTCTGCAACTAGGGTTTAGGTAACCACCGCCGCCGCGAACTAAGCCCGAAGGATGTCTGCCTCGCAGGGGCCCCTGAATCGCAGGGAAGGGGCGCCATCAGGCATCTCCTATAGCCGAATCATGGCCAATGCAAACTCTGAAACAGGAATGAAGCGGTCGACCTTCGAAACGCCCCCAGACATGCACGCGCAGCTATTGGCAGAGGGGACTTTCAGAGACCAGGAAATGGACATCGATCCAGCTAAGGAAAAGGTCCCTGCAAATGTTTTATCCCCATGGGTGCTGGGGAAATGCATCCCACAGGCACCACAAGCCCCAAAATACATGGTTAGCTCACCCCGTATTGAGGAGCAGAAACAATACATGTGAGACAATGCTTTGGTAGGAAAGTTTTTAGGGCTCTGGCCTTCTGAGCGTGACCTGGTCAAATGGATACAGTACTAGTGGAAACCAAAAGGCCACTATGATCTACAACTGGGCTCGAAGGGATTCTTTACAGTTATCTTCCATAACCTAGAGGATCGAAACCGCATCTTCGATGGAGGGCCATACTTCTACAACTCAGCCAGACTATTCCTGAGATTTTGGACAGAAACGTTTAGCCCCGAAAATGAGGACTTCGCCCATGCGCCGGTATGGATCAAACTGTACTCTCTCCCTCAGGAATTTTGGTTGGAAGAGGTCCTAGTAGGCATTGGTAACACCATCGACATCTACGTCAAGTCCTCTGAAGCCACTAAGCAGAGGCGCTACACCTCATATGCACGAATCTGCGTATACATGAACATAGCTAAGCCACTCCCAGGCTCCATTACTCTGGAATACCATGACGAGGACTGGTCCCAGACCATTGATTATGAACACATTCCCTTCCGCTGTAGAAAATGCCATGAACATGGGCACCTCTTTAGAGAGTTCCCTCTCAATATGATCAACAAAGAAGGAAACCCAGAAGGCAGCAAGGACAATGAAGGATTCGTGCAACCAGCAAGAAGAAGGCGACAGGGAGGAAGAAATCACGCGGCCCAGGTAAGCAAAGACCCATCCACTAGAAATAAGTTTGCAATTTTACAAGATCAATCAAAAAATCCAGCAACCCGAGCAAATCTGAATGCACCACCCCTACACAATGAACCCCAGACCGAGAGCCATAGCCTTGAAGACCAAGCCTGCAGGAGCTCGAAGACGGAGATGAGGAAATGGAGCTGGAGGAACAGTACCTCGCTGGAGTGGATCTGGAACACCTTGAGCATGCCTACCATCATCAGAAACTTTACACCATACCTAAGGATCAACTGAGGAAAGTGCACAAGATATTTCTCAACTCCTCCATAGGATCAACAACCCGGGCTAGCAAAGCCCTAGGAATCCAAGGAATCCAGACCAAAAACTCAAGCAAAAGCCAAAAAGATGAAAAGAAAATAGGAAGGAAATCCACAAACAAGCTCATACAGGAAATAGGAAACTTCATGGTAAATTCAGGGCAGATCCACCTGATCTCGGACAACTTCCCTCCTCTCCCCAAACCCCCGTCATCATGAAGATCATATCCTGGAATATCAGAGGCCTTAATGGATGTAGCAAGCAAAAAATGCTACGAGAACTGATTATAGTGGAAACCCCAGACGTTGTACTGTTACAAGAAACAAAATGTACCTCGGAAGACATTGATCGGCTACTTCCTTACTATTGGCGACAGGGGAGAGCGGTGTCAATTGATGCCACAGGTACAGCTGGAGGAGTGGCTATCCTCTGGAACACCAATGTGGTACTAATGGAAAACTTTTATACTACCAGGTGGTCTATCACAATAGAGTACAGGCTCATCGGTTCCAACAAGCCTGGCCATCTAACCAGCGTATATGGCCTGGCCAATCCCAGGGATAAACAGGCTTTCCTCAGAAGCCTGAGCTAGCCAGCCTCGAAAAGCATGATAGATGGATACTCGGCGGGGACTTCAACATCATCCACAACCTAGAGGAGAAAAGAGGGGGATCTAGGCGACTGGATCAAGACTCCTGCGACTTCAACAATCTGATAGATGAACTTCGTCTAATTGAGTTGGAGACCAACAATGGCATTCACACCTAGACAAACAGAAGAACGGGGATGCACCAAATAGCTTGCAAGCTAGATTGCTTCCTCCTATCGGAACCCATGATGATGGATGACACTGCAATGGAATCTACCATCATGAATCACCCAGGTTCAGATCATTGGCCCATACAATTATGGGTGGACGTCCTAGCCACTCCTGGAAAGAAACCCTTCCGATTTGAACAATTCTGGCTAGACCACCCGGACTTCAGGACAAACATCCAGGACTGGTGGGGGTAGGCAGCAATATCCCAGGGATCCAAAATGTATCAATTCCAGCAGAAGCTAAATAATCTCAAGCAAATGCTCAAACTTTGGAATAAGCAAACTTTCGGCAGCATCTTCGACTCCCAAAAACAGTTGTCTCGAAAAATGGATGAGATCCAGCACCAGATCAGGGAGCAAGGGCTCACAGATGAGCTCAAAACACAGGAACTCGGAGTGGCCCAACAAATAGAAGATAGAAAAAGATAGGAAGAGATACTGTGGAAACATAAGTCGCATATTCAATGGCTCAAAGAGGGGGGAACGCAACACCAAATTCTTTCACCGAACTGTCATCCAGAGAAGGCACTCCAACAGGATCATGCATCTAATATCGGATGAAGGAGAAACACTCTACTCCCATGCTAACTTGGAATCAAACTTGGTCAAATACTTTCAAGACCTCCTCACAGAGCCCATCCCAGATAGACAGGCAACAATCAACAAGATCACAAGACATGTACCCACGCTGGTAACTCAGGAGAAAAACACTGCTCTTCTCCGACCCTTCACCATCGAGGAAGTAGATCAAGCGATGCAGGAAACTCCTAAATGCAAAGCTCTGAGCCCTTATGGCTTCACTAGCGACTTCTTCCACTTTTGTTGGCCGATGATCAGAACAAAAGTCTGGGAAATTCTGGAAGATTCAAGAGTCACAGGAAAATTCCTCCAAGCACTCAATGCAACTTTTCTCACCTTAGTTCCAAAAGAGGGGCAGGCACATCGAGCCAAGAAATATAGACCTATCACTCTCTACAATGTGATCTACAAACTGCTTACAAAGGTAATAGCCCGAAGACTCAATCCGATCTTACCAACCATCATTTCTCCAGAACAGTCGGGATATGTTGAGGGCAGGCAAATCTTGGATAGCATCATCTTGGCTCATGAAGTAATCCACTCCTTGCAGAAAACCAAAACCCCAGGTATGCTCCTCAAATTAGACCTCTCTAAAGCCTTTGACAAGATAAGCTGGGAATATATGCGAGCAATGCTATTGGCTTTTGGTTTCAACCAAACCTGGGTAACTTGGATTTTAAATTTAACCTCCTCAGCTTTCTTCTCCTTGCTCATCAATGGTGTACCCTCGAGACCTTTCACCCCTTCAAGAGGAATTAGACAGGGCGACCCCCTTTCCCCCTTCCTCTTCATCATTTTGGCCGAAGGACTCAGTCGCTCTATCCATGCTGCAATAGAACAGAACCTACTGACAGGCTTACCACTACATGGAATCTCACCCCCAATCTTGCATAGCCAGTTTGTGGATGATACGCTCTTAATGGGAATCCCTACTGTATGAGAAGCTAGCTCCATCCAGGAGATTCTCCAAACATTCTCTGAGGCCTCTGGAATGGACTGTAACAAGGGAAAATCCCAAATCTTCTTCTTTAACACGCCCCCTCAAATCCAACGACACGTCTCAGATATTCTTGGTTTCAAAAGAAGCTCCCTTCCGTCCAAATACCTAGGCATACCCTTGATCGACAATGCCCTCCAGAACTCCTCCTGGGAGCACCTTTTATCTTCCTTCTCCAAGAGACTCTCCTCATGGACCTTTAGAGCCCTGAACCTACCAAGTCATCTCATCCTTCTCAAAGTTGTCCTACAATATCTCCCGATCTATGCTTTCTCTGCGCTAGCTGCCCCAAATTTCGTCCTCACCACCATCAAAAACCTGCAAAGAAACTTTATTTGGCAGGGCCTCAACAAATAAAAGAATATAGCACTAGTTAGCTGGGAAAATCTCTATAAGCCCAAGCGCCAAGGAGGACTGGGATTAAGATATCCCTCTACAATGAACAAGGTTCTCAGTGCCAAAATCTGGTGGCGCTGGTTAAAAAACCCAGGAGATCTTTGGGCTAGACTATGGAGGAAGAAATACACCCCCAATATGGCAGAGAAAAACCTAATCAGATGGAATGGAGACAACCCGGGATCTCTAATTTGGATGGCGGCCAAGCAAAATAGACAGTTGGTCACTCAGCATGCTTTCTGGGATATAGGGAACGGGGAAACGGCCCTATTCTGGCAGGATTCCTGGCAACAATGGCCAGCTTTGAGCACTGAGGTATGGGCCCGTGACATCTTCCCTCAAGATACACGGCTAGGTCTGACAAGAGTAGCGGATTACTGGCAGGACAACCCCACAGAGAACACCTAGCGATGATGGCATTTGGATGAGGAGCGCATTAACCTGGGGGCGCATGTCAATTTGGCACCTCTGCAAGAGGAGTTGACCAAACGAAGAATTCCCATAATTGCAAGTGAAGACACTCTTTGGTGGGGCTACAGACCATAGGGATTTTTCAGCATGTGGAAAGCCTATCAGCTAAAATCTCAATCAATCCCCCCCCAGACTCGGAGGTTTGGGAGAAAATTTGGAATATTAAGCATTGGCCGAAAATCACGCTTTTTCTATGGCTGGTCTCACACTCGAGCATCCTAACCTGGGACAATCTACTGAAGAGAGGTTTTGTGGGACCCTCCCTTTGCATACTATGTGGAGAGGCTGAAGAAACCATGAATCACCTCCTCAATACATGCCCTTACACAACTCAAATCTGGGATCAAGCAGCGATTATCATGCGCACCTCAGATCGCCTCAGAGACAACATCCTAGCAACCATCACGAAGTGGAGAGATCAAGCTTTCCATTCTCCCCTCCTCAACCGAATCTGGCAACTTCTACCCATCTTTATCCTTTGGCAAACTTGGAAAGAA
Source organism: Picea glauca (assembly GCA_000966675.3). Taxonomy (NCBI): domain Eukaryota; kingdom Viridiplantae; phylum Streptophyta; class Pinopsida; order Pinales; family Pinaceae; genus Picea; species Picea glauca. Next base: position 31,374 of record JZKD02S2225871.1, read on the forward strand.
AGAAATAGAAGAATCTTCAGAAACACCTCTAGCCCATGGCAACAATGCTGGAGACAATGTTATCGCAACATCTTAGAAACTCTCCACCTCAGGAGTTGGTCTGATGCAGACTCGACTAGTTCTCCCTCTGAGCTCACCATACTCAGGTACTGGACACCTCTCCCCACTCCTCAGGCAAGCCCACTCCCCCCTTCCTCCACGTCCCCCTTGAGCAGCCCCTCTCTCTGGTCTCTTCCTCCAGTGGATTTTGTTAAGCTAAACTTCGACGGGGCCTCCAAAGGCAATCCTGGCGATGTTGGTTATGGGGCAATCCTTCATAACCATCATGGGAACATCCTTGACATAGCGGCAGGACCCCTCGGGCATACTACGAACAATGTAGCCGAACTCTGGGGACTCATCAAAGGATTGCAACTGGCCAACAAAAGAAATTACACAAAGGTGATCGTAGAGGGAGACTCTCAAGTCATCATCAATCTGTTGCGCCAAATTTTAAATGGGGCAAACCCGGATAGTATTGCGCCCAGCTGGAGACTGTCACATGGCTTACAGACGGTTGCACATCTAGTGCATCCAAATCAGGTTATCATCCCCACACACATCAGAAGAAAGGTGAATCAAGTTGCTAATGATTTGGCTAACCTAGGCGCCAAATGGAAGGGACCAGACCTTCACTGTAATTCAGCCAGAGATCAGAATCACCCTATCCTCCAACAGTGTATTCACAAAGATGGAATGGTAGATGCTCCCCCAGATGGGGTGTCAGAGTGCACAGTGTGGCAAGAAATGGGCGAAGGTAGAGGGCATCGTGGCATAATTCCACGTGATGAGCATGAGCCACAGCCCACCACCCTACCCGACACTTAAATGAACTTTAATTTGGAGCGAGGGCGCATTTATGAGACAATCCTCTCCCCTTCGCCGCGAATTCGAATAAGCAGGTTCAATAAGCTTGGGGTGCATTTCGTCATGCTGGATGCAGGGCTCATCCCTGCGTAGCACAGGCTCATCTACGCTCTCCTCCACTGGTGCGAAACGGTCCATGCCATAATCCTCCACCAAGTGGTCTTAGTTACCCTGGTCGGCTGCACCGCATTTCCAATGACTCGTCCCAAAGGCAGACTGAGGAGAGGCGCTCCCTGGAGACCTCAACGTCCCCCGATAACGCCTCCCGACTCAACCTCCACTGATTCCTCCCCACGCTAACAGACTAAATCCCCTCCTGTCTCCTTGCAAGCTCTGCAATCCTTCTCCATGGATATAATTCCGCGCACACCAACTTCAATCCTACGGCTCTCCCAAGACCCCCTAGCGTATCCCTCTAACCCCATGCCTTTTCATGACCCTCTGGGTAACATGGGCGGTGACCCCTCCTGTCGAGATGAGCCTAAGAGGGAAGGTCCACGTTTCCTTGAATCCTTTGATAAAACGCGAGTCAACGAAAGCTTGTCGGTATTGCAGGACCTGGTTTTTGAACTAAGACGGGAGGTAGCGTATTTAGATTATCGCCTACAGTCCACGGACGCAAAGGTGGCGAGATTTCTCAAAATTCTATCATCCTTGCATGAGTCTCTACTATCAGATTCTGTAGACACCAGTCTAATGGAGGACCCCGAGGCGGTTAAGAATGAAAATCAACGCAAGGAGCCGAGTCCAGAAGGAAAAGAACGGAATAAGGAAGCGCGCGAGGACGACATCAAGGGAGCTAAGCGCAACGCGGAGGGGGGCAAGCAATGGGACGATGGCCTGACCTATATCGAGGAAGAACCCTGGCCAAAAGATCTTCAAGCCACGTGGTCCGGCTACCTGCCAGGTGTTTAAACTTTTAGTGTTTGTCAGTCTATTCAGGTTCTAGGTCCTAGGTGATAAACAATATGATTACTCTTTAACTTATGACTAGTTTAACTAGTGGTTTGGATGGGCTGGCTGGACTGGTTTCCCCATGGCTGGGGAAGTCCAGTAACTGCAGCCTGGTCATCTATGTATTTTGTTACTCTGCTTCATATTTTGCAGGATCTTAATATAATTACACTCCTTATTTACAAAAAAAAAAAAAAGGGAAAAAGATCATGGACATGCCCTATGCCATAGCAGATTTTTTTTTTCCAAAGTGAAAATTTACCTCTCAATCTTGAACAAGATCATTCTTAGACTAAAGCAGGTATTCAAGCTCCTTCCCTGCTTTAAAGAGACTTTGCGTAAGTTCGTTTTCGTCCACGCCAGCCTGTTTTTCCCAAAAACTCTAGGGTTTCAAGCCGCATCTCTGGTCTAGCATTCGAGTCCAATTACCAAAAATTGTACCAATACTCTTCTTATATTTTCATTGAAATCCCACCTAACCCCTTTGAGTTCATGGCCCCTTGTTCAAGTATCATTGGACAGTGCTTTAATCCTGGTTCGTTAAACCTCCAAGCTAAAGTCACACAAGGATGCATAGGGTTTAACCATGGGATAAAATGAGGGCTCCTGCATAGAAGAATAAAATGTGTTGATTCCTACTTGACTGCCATCTTTGGAATTGTTCCTCAGTTCATATTATTTTCCATTGATTATTCTGATTGTTGTTTGCAGGTTTTCTTATATGAGTCCTGGACTTCCTTCGACAGAAGAACCCTAACCCTAGTTGGTCTTCTTCATTCGAATCTCTCTCCTGACCATGATGAATGAAACATCCTCCACACCATGAAACATTTTGTTTATTTGGGTGAGTGATTGTGTAATGCAACAAATAAATCAACTCTTCTCTCTAATTTCAGTAGATAGAGCACACCATAGTCGATCACGTTGTATCCTTCCTTGGATTACTTCCTCCAAAAATTTACAAATGGTTGCACAGTGCCTTAGGACGACCAGAGCTGACCTTTCATGTAGAGCACTTTGAAAGGGCTAGGATCTATGTGCGGGACCCTGTCTGAATTAGGAAGCACTTCCTCGAATTCCATTGTCTTCAGCCACGTCCCCGGGTGGTTGGAATACATGTGGAGGTGCAGTATTGAGATATGTTATATGAGTTATTACTGTGAACACATATCCAGGCTACTTTTGACTCGTGTGTTCATCTTTTCAACCCATTTTAGCTCAGTCTTACTCTATAAATATAGATAATCATACCATTTTGAATTCAACAAACGTTACAGAGAAGCAGACTTGGGTTCGTGTATTAATTTCCAATAGTTAGGTCCATTGAATGTTTAATGTTTCACTTTTTCCCACTTCCTGCATAAGAAGACGCTGTGGAAGATAAGTCGGAAATGGCCGCCACAAATAAACGTCTTTCGACCTCCTTCAAGATTTTCAACAACATTATCTAAACAATGAAGGGAAAGGGAAAGAGAAGCAATTAGATATTTATTCTTGAAATGAGTATACCTATTGGTAATGGGCACAATTAATCACCTTTTAATCTAAAATTTTAATTTCATGGTTAACAATTGAAGATGCTGGCATATTCTTAGTCGTCCTCCCAAATCAGTGAATGTGATTTACTCTTCATAACTTCCTTGTATTTTTGAATGCATCTGTTAACCTGTTTACTTTTTAACATTTAGCTAATCCTATTAAGAAATTACTGTAGCACTATATGATTGCCACATCCTTTGGGATTACCACTTTTGAATTTCTGGATTTCCTCAACTGTACACCTATTTCATTTTATGGCTTTAGTCAGCTGTCAACCCGTTTCATTTGCTCATTTGTTGGCTATCAGCACGTTTCATTTTCTGGTTGTCTGCGCGTTTCGTATTGGATAGCCAAGGGTGAAAGACTATAACAATGTGGTGGGGAAGGTCATTATTATGGGCTCGGGGCAGATCAACAAGGGCTTATTCCTTTTTAAATTATTAAGGTATGGATGACGATTGTTTTATTGTTTTCTGAACAAGGGCGAGGCTTTCAATTCAACAACATTTGATTAGAGATGAAAGCGCCTGCACTGACGTCGTCTCTACTACTTTATAACCATTTTTTAGCTCGGGGTTTCAACATTTTTCTTTTAACTAACCGAGACTAATCTCAAAAGAATATAACGGCCCATAATGTGTTTCAGGCCGGCTACAAGTGTTAAATATATTGTACCCTCAACAGTATGATAGTACACTGCCAACTGTACTAGACAACTGTACTTTCTATTTTTGTCTTGCTTGAGCATATATAGCTCAACCATCTTACATTGTAACCAAGTTCTAAGTTATGTACTTCTTCATACAATTTCAATATACTGTTCAATTCTCTTCTCTCTGCATTTCTCTTTGCTTCAAAGTTTATCATGGTATCAGAGATTCAGGTGTAAGCCTCTTCACACAGTCCGGAGAGCAACTCGATCCTCACAGCGCAGAGCCTCACGGATCTTGAGAGCATGCGACACAGCCTTTTCAGAAGGCTTGGAGAGTTGTTCGTAATACTCTTTAAAGATCGTCGTAGGAAGCTTGCAGAGGTTGCAGAGCATACTTCGCTCGAAAGAACGAGGAAGCAGAGAACGCAGAAGAAGAAACCCTAAAGAAACTTGCATAATTTTTCAAAGAACCGTCAAAGATTGACGCAGAAGAGTTGCAGAACGAAAGTTCGCTTAAAGAACTCGAAGAAAACGTTCAAAATTGTTAAAGATTCATGCGAAAGGCAGAATCGTTTAAAGATTTCAAGAAATCGCTCAAATCTATCAAATATTGTAGCAGATAACGAAGAATTCGTGTATTTCTTTCAAATCTTTGAAAGATTCACGAATCTTTCTTCCACAGGTGAAAAGAACAGCCACTGAGGCCGTAAGATTCGTCCTGCGAACGAATCCATAGCGGGAAACCAATCCAGAAGGGACAAGGAGAGCGCGGAAAAGGCGAAAGCATTTCAGTCGTCAGATCTTGCGCAGAGGCCCGACAGTCATTGGATCAGCGAGATAGTGCACGAGGTTTAACCCTCTAGAGCACACAGGAGGACTTTTGACTTGAGAAATCCTGACGTCATCTTGACCGTCCATCAAGAGACACGTGGCGAGATCCTATTCCATCGCAAAATCGGGAATTGGGAGTTGGATGAGCAAAGGAAACTGCTCTCTAAAAACTCCGATACGCGATATCACGAAATCCCGAGAAGACTTGTAAGCTGTCCATCTCAGAGGACAAGTGGCAGCGGATCAACACACCTTCAGAATTTCGGCATTCGGGGTTTCAATTTGTCAAAGAAACTTGACAACACAACTCGTGAAATCGCGATCAGATTTCAGTCCTTCATCTCTCTTGGACATGTGGCGAACATCGCAGCGCCCGTTGGCATTTCGGAATTCGGGGTTTCAAGTTGTCAAAGAAATTTGACATCACAACTCGTGAAATCGCGATACGTGAAATCCCGATCAGAACTCAGCCGTCCATATCTCCTGGACAAGTGGCAGACATCGAGGGCGCCGTCAGCGTATCGTCATTCGGAGTTTCAAGTTGACAGAAATTTGGAGCATCGCTAACCGCGATATCCCGAGGCTGAATCAGGACCGTCCATCTTTCAAGGAGGTGTGGCGTAACTCCGAGGACTCGAAAAAATCCCGAAAAGGAAAGATCCCATCAGCATATCGGGATTCGGCAAATCACGATTCTTGAGGACAAGAAACACAAGCACTTCAAAACTCCGAAGTCCGAAATCCCGACAAGAGGAACCCTTCATTTGCGGGTCCCAGCTGACATCATCATGTCATACAAGTCAATCGGCACATCGGCATTTCACGGAACCTGGTGACAAGACGTCCGGGTCATATCCACTCACGAAATCTCGAGGAGAGATCACAAACGTCCATCTGTTGAGGACGCGTGTCGCAGATCGAAGCAATCGGGAAAAGTCCCGACAGAACAACGCCATCGGAAAATCGGAGATCGGGGAATCGAGGAGTCAGAAAACCTCGACAACAGAACTCGCGAAATCCCGATTCGCGATATCCTGATAGGATCTGGACCGTCATATCACACAAGATCTAGACCGTTGAATTGTCCAAAGGTGTCTTTCGCGTTTCGACATTTTGAAAAACAAAAGAACGGGAAAATCCTGTAGCTCCTTAACATTAAAGCGCATGGTCGCATTGCAAGGAGACCAAGGGCCACTTCAAGCCCGATAAGCTCCCATCGGCCATCGGCAAATCAACGTTTCTGAGATCGGACGTAAATACGAATTATTCCCTCTATTTCTTCTGCAAAAAAAAATTTGAAATGGCATCATCTAGCAACCTAGGACCAACTCAAGGTCCGAATCTTCTAGGAAAGAACTATGAGTTCTGGTCTCTTCGAATGAAGTCGCTCTTGCAAGCATAAGAGTGTTGGGAACCAGTGGATCTTAGATATGTGGAACCAGATCCAGCCGCCCTCACTGCCATGACAAATGTGCAGAGAATTACTCAGGCAACTCTGAGGACCAAAGAAAACAAAGTGAAATTATGGATTCAGAATTCTGTGGATGATTCGATATTCTCAAAAATCACTGGCGCTGGTACTTCCAAACAGGCCTGGGACATCCTCAAAACGTCCTACCAAGGAAATGACAAGGTAAAAACAGTTAAACTGCAGTCCTTGTGGACACAATTCGAGACTCTCAGGATGACAGAGTCTGAAACTGTGGATCAGTTCATGACCATAGTCATGGGAATCGTGAACCAGATCAGACTGATTGGTGAAACCATCACTGATCAACGAATTGTTGAGAAAATTCTCAGAAGTCTACCCAAGAAATTTGAAATGGTTGTCATAGCCATCCTTGAATCCAAGGATCTGTCAAGATTTTCAAGAGATGAACTAATTGGTTCTCTGGTGACACATGAGACAAGACTACATCTCACAGATGAGTCAATCTCCAATGCTTTCCAAACTCATTTCTCATTCAGAAGAGGGAAAGGCAGAGGAAGAAGTAGAGGAAGAGGGAACAATCAAGGTAACTCTCATACCAGTGGAGGAAATAAACAACAATATCCAAATAACAATTTCCAAG
>JZKD02S2225882.1:0-16303 GCA_000966675.3 Picea glauca
GGGGGTTCAAAATGTTGTAAGTTGTTCATCAGAATCATGAAGTCATTTGAGAAAAGGTACATTTGGGTTGTTCAAACATGAAAAGCGAGGGGTCATTGATCTAGCATTGGTGAATTTCGAAGGTTCGGGAATTGGGAGTTCGGGTTTCTCGCCCTAAAGGTGCATCCATAGCCCAAAGTCTTGAGACCCAAAATGTCAACGTGATCGTGGTTGTCGATCAAACAAGAGATCCATACCATTGGATCAGCATTTTTTTGACTCGCGGAAAAGAGCAATCAATGGGATGAGTTTTGGGACTCGCGAAACGTGAAGATCGCGAAATGATCAGGACCATTCTTTCCAGAGGACCTGGTGCAGGATCCGAGCAGTCGCAACTTCACGACTTGGAATTTTGAAAAAGGAATGGAGTGAGAGCTCCCAATATGTGAAGTCCCAAAATTTCAGGTGGTTAAGCGCAAGGTCACGGCCTCTGGTCACGTGGGGCGATGAAAGGGTACTCCGCAGAGGATCAAAGCGCTTGAGTGGTCACAAAGAAAAAATCTGCATAGTCTCGAGGCGCCAATTTTAACTGGAAGAGATTACGAGCTTGACTGGAACATTCTCGATTGTTAGCATCCTTCTTGATATCAATGCATGTATTTAATGGAAATAAGGAGGAGGTAGTTGAAACCTCATTTCACCCCATAAATGGAAGACATGGAGGTTCTGGAGCGGTCATCCTGCAGTACCTCTATGAATGAATTTCCCTGCCAGATCCATATCGATCTGAGATCACGTCTGATAGAAGAATACAGGTGTGATTTGATAGAAGAAGATGTGGATGTCAAGCCTTGAATGTTGCAACCAAAGCATGCCTCTGTAGGGGGAAAGTTTCTCCGAGTATATATACTCATTTTTAATATTTTGTAGAGGGATGGTAGAGAAAAGCTCCTGGATTGTAAAGTTTTAATGCACATTTTGGTTCTTTGGTTATGTATATTCATTTGAGACATCTTGTTTAATGACAAACAACTTTCTTACTCCATCTTGTTTCCCTCTGATGTTGAAAGAGTTCATGGTTGAAAGATTCACTTGAATTATTGTGACTGCATTATGATGAAAGTTTGATTATAGTGTTGTTATAGTTCCTTTCAATTTCTGTGAGATTTAAATTCAATAAGTTCATGTGTTTAAATTATTCCTCCTTGGGATGCCGAAAAACTTGATGTCCTTGGCAGACCTCTGCATTTTCACACCGAAGTATTCCTCCTACTCACCCTTACTATGACTTACTATATGAAGTTAAATCAAGACCTCACCTGCTAGTGCATATCAATCCAGTTTTATGAGTTAAGATGATATTTTCATGAGACTGCACCCATTTGACCCTTTTATAACCAATCTGTGACATAAAATCTGATGGGTATAAGGCTTACCTCTATCGCAATCCAGAGGTAACATCTGGTGCTAACAGTGTATTCAGGGACAATTTGGACAAGTTTGTCATAGTCTTTTTGGATGGCATCATGGTGTATTCCATGTTGAAGGAAGAGCATGAGCAGCATCTGAGGATGGTATTGTAGGTGCTATGAGAGCACCAACTGTATTCCAAGTTGAGAAAGTGCTTGTTTTATCATGAGCGAATCCATTACTTGGGACATATTATTTCGAGGGATGGGATAGTTGTAGATCCTGAGAAGATTGAGGCCATCAGAGAATGGTCAGCACCAAAGAACATGACAGAAGTCAGATCCTTTATGGTTCTAACTGGTTATTATAGAAGGTTTATTGTAGGGTTCTTGAGGATAGCTCACCCTATCACCTCCTTGCAAAGGAAGGAGAATAAGTTTCAGTGGACAGATGATTGTGAGAAAATCTTTCAGCTATTGAAGCAATTGTTAACCAGTGCTCCAATCTTGAGGATTGTAGATCCAAACGAGGATTTTGAGGTGTGCACTGATACATACAAAGAAGGATTGGAAGGAGTCCTCAGTCAGAATGGATTTGTAATTTGTTATGAATCCATAAAGTTGAAAGAGCACGAAAGGAACTATGCAACTCATGATTTGGAGTTGGATTCCATAGTACACGCTCTAAAGAAATGGAGGCATTACCTCATGGGAAGGAGGTTTGAATTGAGAACAGACCATACCGTTCTGAAGTATTTGTTTGATCAGCCAAACTTGAACATTAGGTAGAGTAGGTGGTTGGAATTTCTCTGTGGATACGTTTTTTATATCAAGCATATCAAAGGGAAGGAGAATAAAGTGGTTGATGCACTCAGCAGAAGAGTACATGAATTACATTCTATAGCCATTATCATGTATCAGACTAATATAAAGAGCAGAGTTTTGGAAGATGCAAGCATCGAATTGCAGTACATGGAGTTGGAAACAAAGATACAACAAGGTGAAATTCCACAGAAAGTGGAAAATTATAAATTAGAGGCTGATGGAATACTTTTGTACAAGAACAGAATTTATGTACGTAATGTCCAGGATTTGAAACTTGCGATTTTGCATGAAATGCATAACGTGCCTTATGTTGGGCACCCTGGATATCAGAAGACTATGGCAACAGTCAAGATCCATTACTTTTGTCCATGTATGAAGAAAGATATTTTTGAATACATCGTCGAATGTATGGAGTGCCAGAAGGTTAAATCTGAGCACATGCACCCAGCAGGGTTGTTGCAACCTTTACCCATTCCTGAGTGGAAGTGCGAAGTGGTGACAATGGATTTCATCACAGGATTGCCCAGAACAGGAAAGAAGCATATTTCAATCATGGTGGTGGTGGAAAAGCTTACAAAATCTGCCCATATCATTCTGTTAAATACCACTCACAAGGCAGTGGATGTTGTCGACATCTTTATGAAGGAAGTGGCATGATTGCACGGGATTCCCAAGACAATTGTGTCCGATAGAGACCCAAAATTCACCTCAAATTTCTGGAAAGGGTTATTCAAAGGGTTCAGAATGAATCTGAACTTTAGTACAACCTATCATCCTGAGTCTGATGGAAATACGGAGAGGGTGAACAGAGTAATAGAAGACATGCTAAGGATGTATGTGATAGACAAACCATCAAAATGGGAAGACTATATTCACTTGGTAGAATTCATCTACAACAATGGGTATCAAGCATCATTGAAGATGAGCCCATTTGAAGCACTTTATGGCAGAAAGTGAAATACTCCAGTAAGTTGGGATAATCCATCCAACAGAGTAGTAGTTGGGCCAGAGTTTCTCAAGGAAATGGAAGAACGGATGTTAAAAATTAAGCAGAATTTAAAAGCTGCCCAAGATAGGAAAAAAAGTTATGATGATAAAAACAGAACCCATTGAGAGTTTAAAGTGGGAGATCATGTTTTTCTGAAAGTAAAAGCCAATAGAAGTTCCCTGAGGCTGGGAAACTGTACCAAGTTGGCAGCCATATTTTGTGGGCCATTTAAAATCCTAGAAAGGATTGGGCTAGTTGCATATATTCTTGCATTACCTGCATCCATTACTATACATAATGTGTTTCATGTTTCATTACTTAAGAAATATATTCCTGATCTTAATCATGTGATTGATTGGAATGTGATCTAGGTGGAAAAAGAAGGTGTCCTGCAAGTGCATCATGTGCGCATATTGGACCGAAAAAGAAAACAGCTCTAGAATCGAGCCATGGGGCTTGTAAAGGTCCAGTGGACCTGGTACGGTCATGAGGACGTGACATGGGAGCATGAAGATGGTATGCAGGTAGAATACCCACACCTTTTTGAAGATTTTAGAAATCTTGTTGATGTTGTGTGAAAGTTGCACTAAGGACGGTGAAAAAATAAGGGGAGGGGATTGTAATACCCCAAGGATGTGCCCCAATTGCATTATGAATTCTAATTATGTTGTATAGGATAGTGAGACAAGTTTATATAAGCTAGTGGGATTATGTTTTATTAGGCCAGAGATCCTAAGTGTTGAACGCCAAGAGCCTGATTTTTGTACATGTAATGATGCACATTATTAATATAAAAACATCTCTGCGTGTGGACAGAACATGATGAATGAGTGATGGGGGACTAATATTACACAAATCTTGGGTAAGGGAGAGGGGGATGAAAGGTTGGGAGAAAGGCTAAGCTTAGGAGATTAAGTCCTTAAGAATAATATTTTATTATTATTCAAAAGTTGTGTAAATGTTTATGTTTTATCCTAAGTTCCTGGAAGGGGGAACGTGTGAAAAATGGGGAGCATGCAGCCCCAAGGAGACAGGTGTCGACCTGGGTGCATAAATTTAAATCTAGAGAAGGGATTCGTGTTGGGGGTTTGACCTCCCATTCTCCATCCTTCATCTGAACTCGTGGGTGTCCATGATCAACCTCTATTTTTGGGTGTTTTTCCTAGTGAATCCTTACCTGAACCGTTAAGTCTCTATGTGGGATCTCTGTACACCCTCATGCAGCCCTGAAACCTGAACCGTGAATCTATCATGTATTGTTGGTTGGAAAAATCAAATGCCCTGTAATTGTTGAGCCTTGTTATGATGTAGCATCTGTCTATCACCAGTTTGGGAAAGTCATGTCTATGTTTCTCGTGGACTATTGTGGTCACGCAGTGCTTGACTGTGTGTGGATTTTTGGTCAGTGTATGTTCGTGTTGAGCCTCATAGTTTCCCAACTACGTTGGAACCTAAGTTGAATGAAACAAGTTTCCTGACCGATGTGTAACACTCTCTCCAGGTAAGGGAGGTGGTTGTGGTTGAAAATAACAGGTCATCAAACCTGTGAGAAACTCTCTCCAGGTGAGAGAGTGTGTTGAGGAAGTAAGGACTCCTGGAAGGGGTCCTGTACCTCCTACAAAACTTTGAGACTTTCAGTCCAGTCTGTTGCTAAAGCCTAAGGCAAGGGAATTTAGCAGCCAAAGGACTGTCTTGGTGATAGAGAAGGTGTATACTCCTGGGGTGGGACATGCATGTGGGGAATGAGAGTCTATGAGCAGTGGGCATAAGTGGCTCCTGGAAGAAAATCCTTCCTCAGTAACTGTGTATCTTCCCATTGACCTTACCTAGCCTAGGGTTCCCTACCTAGTGGAGCTTGGTCCTAGCTTGGGGGTGACCTACTGCTGAGAGTGTTGAGTAGCGCGGTCTAAGGCTGGGAGGTTCATGGAAGGTATTCACACAGTTGGTGGATTACTAGAGTTTCAAAGATAAGTATCATTTGGTGCTTAATATTATTTTTTTCTTATATGTTATCATGTATTCTCTTGTGCATATGAGTTATTGTTAATGTCCTTGATGATGTATATTAGCAGTAATCATGTGCTTACTCTGTATTATTTGATTAAATCTGTTAATCAGATTTAATATGCATGTTATATATATAAGTATGAGAATGTTTTTGCATGGTAGCATATGCCTAGCAAGTGGATTGGTAGTCATGGATGTTACAATCTGGTAGCAGAGATTTAAATCCTAGGAGAAGGTTGTGTTGGTAGCATTTCCCAGTCTTTGGAGGGTCGGGGATGTTACAAGGTACAAGGACAACCTGAAAGTTCTCAAGATAAATCTACTTCAAGAAAAAATTCATCCTCTGAACTTCCAAATCAGAGAACTCGAAGTTTGAGATAAATCCATCAACAGTTGGATGACATTGATCAACACAATATTTTTTCATTAATGTCATGTCAACCCACATCTTTTAAAGATGAAGCTAAGGATCCGCATTGGGTTCAATCCATGAACTAAGAGATTGACTCCATTGAGAAGAACAAGACATGGGATCTTTGATCTGTCGAGACACAAGAAAAGTATTGGTGTCAAGTGGGTTTACAAAACTAAACTTAATGAAAAGGGGTAGATTGAAAAGCACAAGGATAGACTTGTTGCCAAAGGATTCTCACAACAACCAAGTACTAACTATGGTGAAACTTTTTCTCCAATAGCAAGGTTGGACACTATAAGGACTCTCTTAGCCATATCATCTCAACAAAAATGGAAAGTATACCATATGGATGTCAATTCATCTTTCATGAATGGTGTCTTAGAAGAAGAGGTTTATGTGGATCAACCACCTGGATTTGAAGTCAAAGAGTGGCCAGCCAAATTATATCGGTTGAAGAAATCCTTGTATGGCTTAAAGAAAGATCCAAGAGCTTGGTATAGTAGAATTGACACTTACCTGGTCAAAAGTGGTCTCAGCAGAAGCCAAAATGAGCCAACTTTATACACCAAAACATATTAGCACAGTAAAATTTTGATTGTATGTTTATATGTTGATGACATGAAATATACTGGAAATATTGAGTTAACCAGTTTTAAATATGCCATGCAATCTAAGTTTGAGATGACATATCTTGGCATAATGAAATATTTTTTGTGGATTGAGGTTGATCAATCAACAAAAGGCATTTTTGTCTGTCAGCAAAATTGTGCAGCAGACATCATCAAATGATTTTGCATGGAAGACTGCAATCCATCATAAACTCCTATACCCCTAGGCACAAAATTAAGCAAGAAAGATGAAGGCCCTACAATGGATTCTACCCTATACAAAATTTTAGTAGGAAGTTGTTTGTATATTACAACAACTAGGCGTGATACTATGTATGCAACCAGCCTTGTTTCCAGGTTTATGGAATCCCCCAAATATTCTCACTGGAATATGGCTAAAAGGATTCTGAGATATATTGCAAGCACTCTCAATTTTGGCTTATGGTACACTCAGTCTGATGATAATCATCTCTCTGGTTACACAGACAGTGATTTTGCAGGAAGCCTAGATGACAGGAAAAGCACCTCAGGACATGCTTTTCACCTGGGCACGAACCTGATTTCATGGGCATCAAAGAAGCATCCCATTGTATCAATATATTCTGCAGAGGCAGAGTATGTCACTGCTACCTCATATTCCTGTCAAGCTATGTCGCTAAGAAGAATATTGAATAATATGTCACATACATAACAAGATCCAACTCCTATCTTCTGTGACAACACCTCGACAATTGCTCTATCCAAAAATCATGTTTTTCACAAGAAAAGCAAGAATATTGACACTCATTTTCATTTCATATGCAATCTAGTCAATAATGGTGACATGGCACTTCAATTATATGGCTCTCTAGATCGGCTCACAGATATTTTTACAAAGCCACTAGGAAAATTCATTTTTTTATTTTCAGAGACATCACTTGGGCATTATCAGTGCTGATGTTTGTAACTGTTGAGTTTAAGAGGTAGTGTTAAATATATATGTAACCTCAACATTCTAAATGTGCACTACAAGATGTACAATCGTTCTTGATTTTCTTGAGCCTATTTATCTTAGCCTTTTGTCCTTTTCTGAAATTTTCTATTCTCAATACTCAATACTATTGTGCTCTGCTCATTTTGTCATGGTATCAGAGCTTCAGACGTAAGCCTCTTCACATAGTCTGGAGAGCAACCCGTTCCTAAGAAGCACAGATCTTACACTATCTATGAGAGCACATGGATGCAAGATTCTTCATAAAGCTTGGAGAATAGTTCGCAATCCAAAGTTCGCTCAAAAGATCATTGCTGATAGCAAAAGCAAAGAAGCAGAGCAGCTGCAGAAGGACATGGCGTTTAAAGAATATTGGATAACACACTATAGTCCACTAAAGGAGAGTGGAGACAACAGTCCTCTCAAAATATCATTGGAAACATCACAACGCGTGGAGGCAGACTTGCGGAAGAAGAATTAAAAGAAAAAAAATTAAAGATATGTGAGCTTTTAAAGAATTCGTGAAAGGTTCACGAAATTCCTTCTTAAGAAGAAAGTCTATGCAGATACAGCAAAAGATAAGCTTAGTAGCCATAAGATTGGCCCTGCAAAGAGATCTGAGCCATTACTCAAGCTCTAAAAGGACGAGGAGTGCATAGAAAAGGAGAACATGTTTCAACCGTCAGATCAAGGCGAGAGCAACAATAATCATCAGATCAAGAAAAGGTGCATAGGCTTTAACTTCCAAAGTTTTTTTGAAACTTCGTGTATTCGTAGATTTCATGAAATGTTTGTAAAGGAGACAAGACTTTCGAAGTTCCTAAGTCTAAACAATTCCTAATCGTCGATCCAAGAAGGAGACACGCACCAGACGATCAGTACTTCGCTAGTTCATGTTTCAGAGAGAACACGGTGCAGTGTTTCCGAAACTCCCGAACGCCAAAATTTTGAAGAATATCTTAGCCATTGGCTATGGATCATTGAGAACCATTGGATACAATGTTGGAACAGCACTTCTTTGATTCTCAAATCGGAAAAGCCTGAGGTAAGAGTTGTGAAAACTTGCGAAGTCTGAGTTCACAATTTAATCTCAATCGTTGGCTAGAAGGAGAGATCTAGACCGTTGATCTGGTCTAGAAGAGCTCGCAAGTTCGGGTATCAGAAGAAAGGAGATGCACAGTCTTTTGATATCCTGAAACATGAATTCTCGATTCGCGAAGGGGAGATCAGGACCGTTGGATCACAGGCAGTCATGGACCGTCAATCTGACACGAGCGCAAGTTTGGGTTTCGGAAGAAACGAGGGATAAATCTTCTCAGAACGCTAAACACGAAGTCGGGAAGCACTCAGAAGATTGGCCCCAGGTCATAGCCGGAGGTCACATTGATGAAGGTTAAGGCAGGAGCTAGCACTCGCTAAGCTCTAGTTCAAGAGTTCGGGAGTCGAAAGAGTCGGGGTGACTCATAGTAGAATACCGCAGGTCTGAGGTCATGAAGCACCTGGTTTTCAGCCCATGGACACACGAAAAGTTGAACTTTAATTTTTTTTAGGCTCTTGAGTAAACTCAGGAATCTCGATTCTGCCATCAGAGGGGCTACAATTTCTGTTGTTGCTAAAGAACAGAGCTCAAAGCTCTGAATCCGTAGATCTCACGCTCGAGTAGTCAGATCCAGCTAGATCGAAGATAAATAAGTGGTCTACCCCGCGTTTTTCGGTCTGAAGTCACTAAGAGAACTTCACAGACATGGCTTTACACGCAGGAAACAAGTAAGCACACAAATATTTAAACAAATTTTTGTTATTTAATTTTTTTTCTTCAAAGATGGCCACCTCGAGCAATTTAGGACCAACTAAAGGACCGATTCTTCTTGGAAAGAATTATGAGTTTTGGTCTCTTAGAATGAGATCCTTCTTGCAAGCACAAGCATGTTGGGATCCAGTGGATCTTGGATACGTGGAACCAGATCCAGCAGACCTTATTGTCATGACCAACCAACAATGAACTACTCAGGCAACACAAAGGAACGAAGAGAATAAATCCAAATTATGGATTCAAAATTTTGAGGATGACTCAATTTTCTCAAAAATCACAAGCGTTATTACTTCAAAACAGTCCTGGGACATCCTTAAATCATCTTACCAAGGCGATGATAGAGTCAAAACAATCAAAATGCAGACCTTGAGGATGCATTTTGAGACTTAAAAAATGACAGAGTCTGAAAACATTGATCAGTTTAGGACTATATTCATGGGAATCGTAAACCAGATCAGATTGACTGGTGAAGCCATCCCTGATCAACGAATTGTTGAGAAAGTCCTCAGAATTTTACTAAAGAAATTTGAAATGGTTGTTACAGCCATCCTTGAATCCAAGGATCTGTGAAATTTTTCAATGGATGAATTAATGGGTTCCATGTTGACACATGAGACTAGACTACATCTTGAAGATGAGTCAATACCCAATGCCTTCAAGACTCAATTATCTTTCAACAGAGGGAGAGGGAGAGGCATAGGTCATCAAGGAAGAGGGAGAAGTCCAAGTAACCATCACTCAAATGAAGGTCACACACAACAGAACCAGAATCATAATTTCCAAGGTTACAGACAATAGAACTAGAATCAGACTCTCAAGCCTCAAAGAGGCAGAGGGAGAAGATCAAATGACAAATCAAGCATACAATGATATTACTACAAAAATTTTGGGCACTATGAATCTGAATTCCGGAAGAAGCAAGTAGATCATCTCTCAAGCCGAGCACATGTCTCAAGTCATGAAGGAGAAACCTCAGATGGTATGTTTCTCTCATGCCACAAGACTGGAGAACAACATAAAGATCTCTGATTGTTGGATAGTGGCTGCAGCAATCACATGAAAGGTACAAATATTTACTCTCATGCATTGATTCTTCAATTTCATCTGATATCACACTTGGAAATGATTCTTAAGTCAAAGTTCAAGGAAAAGGAACTGTTCATATTCTTACTAAACAAAATGTAAAGAAATACATACATAATGTCTATCATGTTCCAAATATGANGATATTTTTACAAAGCCACTAGGAAAATTCATTTTTTTATTTTCAGAGACATCACTTGGGCATTATCAGTGCTGATGTTTGTAACTGTTGAGTTTAAGAGGTAGTGTTAAATATATATGTAACCTCAACATTCTAAATGTGCACTACAAGATGTACAATCGTTCTTGATTTTCTTGAGCCTATTTATCTTAGCCTTTTGTCCTTTTCTGAAATTTTCTATTCTCAATACTCAATACTATTGTGCTCTGCTCATTTTGTCATGGTATCAGAGCTTCAGACGTAAGCCTCTTCACATAGTCTGGAGAGCAACCCGTTCCTAAGAAGCACAGATCTTACACTATCTATGAGAGCACATGGATGCAAGATTCTTCATAAAGCTTGGAGAATAGTTCGCAATCCAAAGTTCGCTCAAAAGATCATTGCTGATAGCAAAAGCAAAGAAGCAGAGCAGCTGCAGAAGGACATGGCGTTTAAAGAATATTGGATAACACACTATAGTCCACTAAAGGAGAGTGGAGACAACAGTCCTCTCAAAATATCATTGGAAACATCACAACGCGTGGAGGCAGACTTGCGGAAGAAGAATTAAAAGAAAAAAAATTAAAGATATGTGAGCTTTTAAAGAATTCGTGAAAGGTTCACGAAATTCCTTCTTAAGAAGAAAGTCTATGCAGATACAGCAAAAGATAAGCTTAGTAGCCATAAGATTGGCCCTGCAAAGAGATCTGAGCCATTACTCAAGCTCTAAAAGGACGAGGAGTGCATAGAAAAGGAGAACATGTTTCAACCGTCAGATCAAGGCGAGAGCAACAATAATCATCAGATCAAGAAAAGGTGCATAGGCTTTAACTGCCAAAGTTTTTTTGAAACTTCGTGTATTCAGAGATTTCGTGAAATTTTTGTAAAGGAGACAAGACTTTCGAAGTTCCGACGTCTAAACAATTCCTAACCGTCGATCCAAGAAGGAGACACGCACCAGACGATCAGTACTTTGCTAGTTCATGTTTCGGAGAGAACACGGTGCAGTGTTTCCGAAACTTCCGAACGCCAAAATTTTGAAGAATATCTTAGCCATTGGCTATGGATCATTGAGAACCATTGGATACAATGTTGGACCAACACTTCGTTGATTCTCAAATTGGAAAATCCTGAGGTAAGAGTTGTGAAAACTTGCGAAGTCTGAGTTCGCAATTTAATCTCAGTCGTTGGCTAGAAGGAGAGATATAGACCGTTGATCTGGTTTAGAAGAGCTCGCAAGTTCGGGTATCAGAAGAAAGGAGATGCACAGTCTTTTGATATCCTGACACGTGAATTCTCGATTCGTGAAGGGGAGATCAGGACCGTTGGATCACAGGCAGTCATGGACCGTCGATCTGACACGAGCGCAAGTTCGGGTTTCGGAAGAAACGAGGGATAAATCTTCTCAGAATGCTAAACACGAAGTTGGGAAGCACTCAGAAGATTGGCCCCAGGTCATAGCCGGAGGTCACATTGATGAAGGTTAAGGTAGGATCTAGCACTCGCTAAGCTCTAGTTCGAGAGTTCGGGAGTCGAAAGAGTCGGGGTGACTCACAGTAGAATACCGCAGGTCTGAGGTCATGAAGCACCTGGTTTTCAGCCCATGGACACACGAAAAGTTGAACTTTAAATTTTTTTAGGCTCTTGAGTAAACTCAGAAATCTCAATTCTGCCATCAGAGGGGCTACAATTTCTGTTGTTTCTAAAGAACAGAGCTCAAAGCTCTGAATCCGTAGATCTCACGCTCGAGTAGTCAGATCCAGCTAGATCGAAGATAAAGAAGTGGTCTACCCCGCGTTTTTCGGTCTAAAGTCACTAAGAGAACTTCACAGACATGGCTTTACACGCAGGAAACAAGTAAGCACACAAATATTTAAACAAATTTTTGTTATTTAATTTTGTTTTCTTCAAAGATGGCCACCTCGAGCAATTTAGGACCAACTAAAGGACCGATTCTTCTTGGAAAGAATTATGAGTTTTGGTCTCTTAGAATGAGATCCTTCTTGCAATCACAAGCATGTTGGGATCCAGTGGATCTTGGATACGTGGAACCAGATCCAGCAGACCTTATTGTCATGACCAACCAACAATGAACTACTCAGGCAACACAAAGGAACGGAGAGAATAAATCCAAATTATGGATTCAAAATTTTGAGGATGACTCAATTTTCTCAAAAATCACAAGCATTGTTACTTCAAAACAGGCCTGGTACATCCTTAAATCATCTTACCAAGGAGATGATAGAGTCAAAACAGTCAAAATGCAGACCTTGAGGATGCATTTTGAGACTTAAAAAATGACAGAGTCTGAAAACATTGATCAGTTTAGGACTATATTCATGGGAATCGTAAACCAGATCAGATTGATTGGTGAAGACATCCCTGATCAACGAATTGTTGAGAAAGTCCTCAGAATTTTACCAAAGAAATTTGAAATGGTTGTTACAACCATCCTTGAATCCAAGGATCTATGAAATTTTTCAATGGATGAATTAATGGGTTCCATGTTGACACATGAGACTAGACTACATCTTGAAGATGAGTCAATACCCAATGCCTTCAAGACTCAATTATCTTTCAACAGAGGGAGAGGGAGAGGCATAGGTCATCAAGGAAGAGGGAGAAGTCCAAGTAACCATCACTCAAATGAAGGTCACACACAACAGAACCAGAATCATAATTTCCAAGGTTACAGACAAYAGAACTAGAATCAGACTCTCAAGCCTCAAAGAGGCAGAGGGAGAAGATCAAATGACAAATCAAGMATACAATGATATTACTRCAAAAATTTTGGGCACTATGAATCTRAATTCCRGAAGAAGCAAGTAGATCATCTCTCAAGCCGAGCACATGTCTCAAGTCATGAAGGAGAAACCTCAGATGGTATGTTTCTCTCATGCCACAAGACTGGAGAACAACATAAAGATCTCYGATTGTTGGAYAGTGGCTGCAGCAATCACATGAWAGGTACAAATATTTACTCTCATGCATTGATTCTTCAATTTCATCTGAYATCACACTTGGAAATGATTCTTAAGTCAAAGTTCAAGGAAAAGGAACTGTTCATATTCTTACTAAACAAAATGTAAAGAAATACATACATAATGTCTATCATGTTCCAAATATGACACATAATCTGTTAAGTGTAGGACAGCTAATTGAACATGGTTATAAGGTACTTTTTGAAGGAGAATCCTGTAGGATTTATGATAAAACCCCCAGCAGAGAATTGATTTCTGAAATCCACATGACCAGGAATATAATGTTTCCCCTAACCCTCAGAACTACAAATCTGAACCAATCATATGCACAAAGTGCATCCACCCTCCATGAAACTATGGTTTGGAATACAAGATTTGTACATATACCCTTTTAGAGTCTATGTCTTCTACAGAATCACTCCATGGTCAAAGGTCTCCATGTCTTCAAAGAGAAAAATTCCCCATGTGAGTCTTGCATACTTGGAAAACATAAGAGAACTAGTTTTTCACAGTCCTCCACTCAATCCAAACAACACCTAGAACTGGTTCACACTGACCTATGTGGACCAATGCAAATAGATTCAATAGGTGGTAGCTTTTATTTTCTAATGTTTATTGATGACTTTAGCAGGAAAATCTTAATCTATTTTCTCAGACACAAGTCTAAAACTTTTGAAAAATTCAAAGAATTCAAAGCAGAAGCTGAAAAAAAGAGTGGCAAATATCTAAAAGCTCTCAGGTCAGACGGAAGAGGAGAATACAGCTCCAAAGAATTTGAATTTTTTTGCAAATCACATGGCATCATCATGCAAACTATGGCCAAGTATCCTCCACAACAAAATGGAGTGGTTGAAAGGAAAAATCGAACAATAATGAACATGGCAAGAAGCCTACTCAAAGAGGAATGTCTTTCAAATACATTTTGGGTTGAAGTAGTAGCATGCTCAATTTATCTTCTGAATAGATCTCCAACCACTAATCTAAAGATGAAGGTCCCTCAAGAAGCATGGAGTGGGACAAAGCTAAATGTTTCACATCTCAGGACATTTGGATGCATAGCATACGCTCACATCCCTTCCGAATTAAGGAAGAAACAGGATGATAGAAGTGAAAAATGTATCTTTATTGGCTACATCGAAACATCAAAAGCATATAGGCTCTACAATCCAATATCAAAGAAATTGATTCTTAGCAGAGATGTAAAATTTCTGAAAAATCAATTCTAGAACGAATCTTAAAAGAAGCCAATGGACAGTTAAGATCCATTGATGTCACATCCTGAAGACACAGATAATTCAGGACAGAAAATGCATCAACCTGCTCTTCCATGATTGTAGGTACAAGGACAACCTGAAAGTTCTTAGGATAACTCTACTTCAAGCAGAAAATCATCCTCTGAACTTCCAAATCAGAGAACTCAAAGTTTGAGAGAAATCCAACAGCATTTGGATGACATTGATCAACACAATCTTTTTGTATTAATGTCATGTCAACCCACAGATTTTAAAGAGGTAGCTAAGGAGCCACATTGGGTTCAAGCCATGTGTTATCACTGAAATTTCGTTCGCAAATGGTTACAAGAATCCAGCATCGTCAAACAGTTATGAGGTCACCCATGGACCAAAATTACCACAAAAGAATTTCCAAAAAGGATCCAAAACTATACAACCAGTGATAAAATTAAAGTGCGCTATGACTACATAGGGCGCGCGCGCACATGCGCAAAACATAAACGTAGGAAAAGAACACATGTGCCCGATGTGCGACTGTGGTCGCTAAAAGTCATGCATATCTGAGAACAGCGCATTTATGAGATTGGTTGGCCTCCCATTCACTTTTGGTTGAGCTTCCAAGTTGACTTGACACCCAAATCTCAATTGGATCCAACTGGGTGGCTAGTCAAAGACCTAAAAATGCCCTAATTAGCCTCTTTTCACACTACAAGTTGGTTTCACAATACCTCAAAGAGGTGCTATAAAACAAAGCCATGGGTGCACTTCATTTTTAAGGAATTCAATAGCAAAGTTATGCTGCTACTATTCTCTTGAGGAATCATTTATTCTCACCAAGAGTATACTAGCACCATTACATTGGGCAATCCATCTCACCTCTTGAGTGGATTAGCTTGGAATTCTTTCACCATTTTCATTCAAAGTTGTAAGAAGAGCTTATTTGTGGGGGTCCAAGAGCCCTCCCTTGGAGGAAGAAGGGACTCATAGTCCTCTTTCTTCTTGGTGTTTTCTTTCACTSATATAAACCTTACCRTTGGTGACATGAGTCTTATTAGTTTTTTCGTTCTTATGTCCTTATGCTCACTAGTTTAGTTGTTATTTTATTTCTTAGTTTAATTCTTAGTTGTTCTTTTATATTTCTTTCTCTAACCCTTTCCCTTACAGTTGTCCTACTTAGCTAACCCAACTAAGCTTGTAAGTACCTCTTTTTTGCCCATCTAGGTGGCAAAAGAGGCACAACAGATTGGCGACTCCACCAGGGAAAGGTATCAATTTCCTACCACTTTTGGGTTTTTATAGCTCTTATTTTGGTTTATTTAACCTCTAGGTGCATTAACCGGCCCAAGTCAACCTGCAAAACATCCAATTCAAGGTTGAATTGAGAGAATTCCATCCAAAATTTTCTTCACGGCCGTGTGTCATCTGTGCACGGGTCTATTGCCCACAGTCGCACATCGTGTGCATGTGAGCCAAAATCACAATGTTATTCTACGCACCTGTGCCCAAAATCCCATTTCAGTCTACGCACAGGCGCTCAGTGCACCTCTGTCTACAGTGAGAACCGTGAACCTGTGCAGAAAAATACACATTGTAAGGTTTTTTGTGATTTGGGGAAGGCCCCTAGCCTTCTTACAAGTGATTTCATGCATGTTGTAAGCTGCACCACACTTAGTTCCCTCTTCATATAAAGGGATTAGTCAAAACACATACGCACTTAGGGGGTTTAAAATCATTATTTCCTCTTTTGCTTTCATTTTTCCACATGGATGACTTGCTTTGACTAAAAGTATAAGTTGAAATCATTTGTAATCACATAAAACTTGCATTGGGACT